>CM047743.1:22959388-23001941 GCA_026225825.1 Pistacia integerrima | reverse complement strand
GTGAATTGTTTGATAAATAAATGTTGGTTTACAAGCTGAAGAATACAAAGGAAAGAACGCAAAAGTATTCTTAGAGACAAGTGTTTTTTCAGAGAATGTTTGTCTTATTGGTTCTTTTTTACTTGTATTACGTGTCTACTTTATCATTAATTTCATCAAAGATTATATACAGACATATGACATCATCATATACATCATAGACGTATTCACTCTGTAGAGCATTAATTACATTCCTAATTTATAGAGATATTTCTAAACATTAAAGTAAAGCCATACATTTTTAACTAATGCAAAATATGTCAGATGTTACATCCCTAACAATCAGCTAAACCACTCGGGGTAGCTGACCAACTCTGACACCTTCAAGATTGGCTCTGAATCATCGACCTCTTTCAGGTCGCATAACGCTTCTGATCGCATGCATTTGGTCGCATGGATTCCTTCTTGTGTTGCTTCCAGGTTGCATTACTTCTTGGTCGCTTCTTCCAAATTGCATGCCCTTTAGGTCACATGCTTTCCAGATCGTTACTGATCACATCATCCTACAGCTCACATCTATCTTGTCTTGCACATTTGAGTACAAGCTTCCGATCGGGCAAGCCTTGAAAGCACATTCTCATGTTTCTAGCAAGATATATCACTTGCTTTAACAATAAAACTCTTGAACAAGATGGTAAACTCCCAAAGATACTATTATCTGTAAGGTCCAAAACTTCAAGATTTTCAAGTTGACAGAGCCGAGTTGGAATTGGACCTTCTATATCATTATTAGGCATTCTAGTATCTTCTAATTGTGATAAATTCCCAAACCATCTGAGGATCCGACGAGGGATATGGTTGTCACTGAAATACAATCCTCCCGATGAAGAACAATTAGACAACATTTTTAGGATCTTTCCAATGAAGTTATATTACCATCCCATTGTAACCTCATCAAGTTTGTCAAGATAATTGATGACATAATCTTTCACAAATTCAGGAGTTATATTAATATAGCTAGTTTATTATTCTGTTCTTAGACCACATCATATTAATATATCTCCACTTTATTTTATTCATGTAGAATAACGATTAAAAATAAAATTTTGTGCAGATTAATGATTTATCAATCATAGATTAATGTGAAATAAAATAAATAATTTTTGAATAATTTTTTTTATTGAATAATGTTCCTGTAGTAATGTAACTTAACAAGATGTTCTATCAAACCATAGTTGAAGAACAATGAAAAGCATTGACAAGTATTTTACCAAAGAACACTAGTGTTAAATCAAGTTTAATGTGAAATAAAATAAATAATTATATGTTGGAAAGATATTTTAGAAAAAAAAAGAAATTTACAAGTACGATATGAAAGAAAAGATGTATAATCGGTGGAAATCGAATTCTAAAAATCAATTATAGGGCTTGACCTCCTATAGAGATCTATCTAACTAAGAGTACAATTGCACAATTGTTTATTTCTCCATTTATTTCTTTTTATTTTTTTTTTTTAAATTTATTGCTTCTTCCCTTTTCTTAGCTCTTAGTGCTTTAGTTATCAAAGTCTCCATCACTTGTAAATGAACGTAAATAATTTAATTTTGGGATTAAATTTGAATAAATTGGTCATGTTAAAGGGATTGAGAAATTAAGGTCTGTTTTGAAAAGATAGAAAACTAATGTGATTTGATGACACATCTTTTTAATACAACCACATAACACTGCTTGAACTTTTCTCTATTTATTTCTATTTTTTTTTTTTCATTTATTTCTTCTTCCCTTTTCTTAGCTCTTAGTGTTTTAGTTATCAAAGTCTCCATCACTTGTAAATGAATGTAAAGAATTGAATTTTGGGATTAAATTTGAATAATTGGCCGTGTTAAAGTGGTTGAGAAATTAGGGTCTGTTTTGAAAAGATAAGAAATTGATGTGATGACACATATTTTTAATACAACCACTTAACACGGCTTGACCTTTTCTCCATTTATTTCTATTTTTTTTTTTTTCATTTATTTCTTCTTTCCTTTTCTTAGCTCTCAGTGCTTTAGTTATCAAAGTCTCCATCACTTGTAAATGAATGTAAAGAATTGAATTTTGGGATTAAATTTGAATAAATTGGCCGTGTTAAGGGGGTTGAGAAATTAAGTTATGTTTTGAAAATATAGAAAACTGATATGATGATACATCTTTTTAATACAACCACATAACACCGCTTGACCTTTCTTATTGATTTTTCCATCTCAAAGTTTCTATTCTTTTGGAAGTTATATTACAATTTCCACACTTGTTTTGAATGTCAAAGACTTTATATAAACAACAAACTAGAAATAGACATTTTATTAATTATTTTCCAAAAAAAAGAAGAAAAAAACCACTTGTTTTGAAATACTGTTATTTAGTTTCTAGCTTGTCTTATACTTCAAATTGAATGTGAAAAAATTTTATGTTAGTTGTATTGACTTGTTGACTTGGACAACTATCAACTTCTTTTATAGTGTTGTGAACGTTACCTCATTTTCCAAGTCAATATAACTTATAGCAGAATAAGGTTATTTACAATATAAATTATTTTTATTTCTAAAAAAAGAATCTCTTTAGGACTTAATAATAATATTTAAGTTCCAACACTACATAATTTGTAAGAGTATGTAGGGATTTCATAGGCTCACAGTTATATTTTATTTCTTCAATTTAGGGTCTAAATCAATGTATTATTTTTATGAAATGTAATTGAGCTTTTTAATTTATTGCATTGGAAGTTAGTACATTTTCAGTGCACGTTTTGTCTTTGTTTCAGTTTCAGGGAACTAATTTGATGTTACATCTTTTTAATATAACCATATAATATGGCTTGACTTTACCTCGTTTAGTTATTTATCCATTTCAAAGTAATCAAAATTTCTTTTCTTTTGAAATTTATATTACAATTTCCACACTTGTTAGTAAAAATAAGGAAGAAAAGATGGATTGCTAGCACATCAATTTCATAAAATTAATTAACATGGCTTGACTTCCTTTAGTGATATATCCAATTTGATCTACAATTTGCAATCACACACTTGTTTTTGTTAGGAGACTTTGAATAAACTTTATCCAAATTCAGGAGTTATATTAATGCAGCTAGCTTATTACTCTTTTCTTAGATCACATCATATCAATATATCTCCACTTTATTTGGTTCATGTAGAATAACTATTAAAAATAAATTTTTGTGCAGATAAATTATTTTTATTAAATGGTGATTATTTTATCTTAATTATCATTTTAGCAAAGCATTAAAAGATTAAAAAAAAAAAATCCTTTTTCATTTAAACAAAATGAAACCTTATACATGTCAAGCTAATAACCTTTACATTGACAAGTTGACCCAGAAATACTATCAACTTTTTTTTACACTGTAATGAACGTGATCTAATTTTCCAAGTCAAGCTATTTGGTTAAAACTTATGGCAGAATAGGTCATTTACAATAGAAATTATAGATTTCTTTATTCTATTGACAATTATTGTCCTTCTTTTAACCTTGAAGAAAACTACTAACTTCTAAGTTAGGTTCACGTCTTCTTAATTCTCTTCAATATATTAATTAGAATATCATAGAAATTCAAGAAAGAAAAAATTGTAGATAAAACTTGAAACGCAGCGTTTTATGAGTTAAAGTTATACGCTGCATTCCATTAACAAAACCACAACCAAGAACATTGAAGAAGAACAAATCAAAAGCAGGGGCTTTAAGCTTAAAACCCAGAAAAGAGCAGGTTCAGTTTGTTGCATGGCTGTCAAAAGCACATATAATCATTGCCAAGTTTTAAGGAAGCAGTTAAGTTATCATTGTATTCGTTTTCTCTTTAATGAAAAAGTAGTACAATTTGAGCTAGATCAAGTTCTCTTTGCTATTCGTTCAATTTCTCAAGTTTACTAGAAAATTCTCATTGGGAGATAATAAAAAATGGTTTTGTACAAAAATAAGTTAGAAATTCTAGTGGGTATGATTTGATCTATTGGGTTTTCTAATTGAACTAAACTGTGATTAACAAAATGACAATTTTCTAAATTAGACAGTGTGTGGTGCAGGAAAAAAGCTTTTCGTCCCAGAGTAGAAATTAAGCTAAATATCATTTTCATACATAACTATTCGCTAGAGTAGAAAGTAGTAGAAATTTCAATGAAAATCATAATGAAGAATCAAATGTCCAATGGTAAGTTTTGGTGTGCCCATCTCAGTCATTATGTTGAACTGTCAATGAAAGGGAAGGAGAAAGGACGCAGCTTGACGTTTAACTAAATATATAAGACAATATCACTATCATGCTCACTTTTGAGGGCCACAGGCCACTTGACTCAAACAAGTCTTTGGCCCTTTTCTATACTGAAGCCGAAGTTGCAAATTGCAATACGTATTTGCAGCGGGGATGTTTTTACAATAATATTGGTAACCCCCCTATAAATTCGTCTCCTTTCTCCTAGAATACTTGAGCACCAGATCTACATTATCTAATTTATTTACTTGCTTAACATTATGGGTTTATCCTCATGTTTCTTCTCATTTGATCATGAGATCGTGATGGAACAGAACAGACAGGCGAAAGAGATTTAAGGTTTGGTGAGCCGAATTAGGACAATGTGACAGTGGCTACTAAGTCTTGGTCTTGTCGATCTAATTCATTACGTCAAGCTGTCCATGAAAAGGGAAGGAGAAAGAGTAATATATGAATGATTACAATTTAACTCCTCTTGCTGAATTGTATTAGGCGACTTGACTTGTAAATATCTCAAGGACACTATCACATACCAGCAATAAGTGGTTCCAATTCACTCCTCTTGTTTTATACAAATATATACGACAATATCTTGAGCTTTCAATTGATTTCACAAGTCTTTGCCTCCTCTTGTACGTTCGTCCAATTCTGAGCAAGTAGACATCATCTTTGGTTATGTCCTTCATTGTTAGTAAACCAAAACTACAGAGATGAAAACAAAATTCTCTTTGATATTGTTACTCAATTGGAATCTTACCACAAAAATCATGTCTCTGATTGCTCAGAATTGGATGAACGTATACAATGGCCCAAAGACTCTGAAATATTATTACTTAAAGTACAGTATTTCGAACAAATTATTCAGTAATAATTATAAAGAAATGAATATAAAATCTTATTTTATGCAATACTATTACTACAAATAATTTTTAAATGTAACCTAATATATTTCTAAGCAACCCTTTTTGGCTTTTTTTTTTTAATCTTGCACGTTTTTTTTAAACTAAGCAATTGATTTCACAAGTCTTTACCTCCTCTTGTACGTTCATTATTCGTTCGTTTATGTTCGAAAAATATGGTATACATTATTACAATTTATATATAAATATTTTTCATTTTTATATTATGTTTGGTTTAGTTTGGATGAATTTTTTTTTATGGTAATCAATAATAAAATATTATGATACTTTTGTTTTTCTTATATATATAATGTGTTTGGATTTTTTTTTTTTTCCAAATGTCATCAATAATTAAATATATAAGTATCTAGCATTTTAATTAAAAAGTAATAAATTATTATAATACATAGCATGACAAATTTAATAACATGATAGATTGTATAATCAAGTAATAAATAATATAGTAAATCAAATAACATAATAGCTTTATATTTTTCTAAATGTAATCAATAATTAAATATTATAAGATATCATTTCAATTAATAAATAATAATTATAATATGGTAAATTGATAAACATAACATATTGTATAATCAAGTGATATATAGCATAACAAATTTAATAATATAATAGTTTAGTTAAATATAGTATGGTAAATTGATGAACATAACATATTGTGTAATTAAGTGATATATAACATGACAAATTTAATAATATAATAGCTTAATTAAATATAATATGACAAATTTATGAACATAACATATTGTATAATCAAGTGATGTATAACATAACAAATTTAATAACATAGTAGCTTAATTAAACCTAAATTAATCATACATTTATATTGATCATATATTACAATAAACTCTCATACCACTATGAATTTATAGGTGTTGATATAAAAAATATATATAGACAATAATGATTATATATATATAACAAATTAATCACACATATGTATTGATCATATATTATAATAGACCCTCATTCCACTATGAATTTATAAGTGTTGATACAAAATATATATGTAAACATTTAAAATATTTATGATAATAAATATATGATAACCTATAATCTTGATAATTTCATAACATATTAAACATATTTAATTTATGATTAATAGATGTATGATAATAATTTTGTACATACACAATTATATATATATATATATATATATATATATATATATATATATATATATATATATATATATATATATATATATATATATATATATATATATATATATATATATATATATATATATAATCACACATATGTATTGATCATATATTATAATAGACCCTCATTCCACTATGAATTTATGGGTGTTGATATAAAATATATATGTAAACATTTAAAATATATATATATATATATATATATATATATATATATATAATCACACATATGTATTGATCATATATTATAATAGACCCTCATTCCACTATGAATTTATGGGTGTTGATATAAAATATATATGTAAACATTTAAAATATTTATGATAATAAATATATGATAACCTATAATCTTGGTAATTTCATAACATATTAAACATATTTAATTTATGATTAATAGATGTATGATAATAATTTTGTACATACACAATTTCACATTTTCCCTTACCACGCTAGCCCAAATTTTAAAAATCCAAAGTCCAACCCACATTTTCGAACACGAACGAGTTAGTCGAACGAATACGAACAGACATCATGTGTTCGTTAAAGATCGAACAATCGAACATGCTTATCAAACGAGTTTCGAGAGGGTCTGTTCATTCGTGTTCGGTTTGATTGCAGGCCTAGTCCAAACCCAATTCCACATTTTCTCTTACCCCTCCCAAAATACAAATCCGTATTTACAAATTAGTCGAACAAGTTAGTTGAACGATCACGAACTGGTCATTTTATTAATCGAACAAACACAAACAGTGTCATCCTGTGTTCATTCAAGTTCGAACACGAAATCAAACACTCCTTCTTGCTTATCGAATGAGTTTTGAACAAGGCTGTTTGTTTTTGTTCGGTTCGATTGCAAGCCTAGTTCAGACACACAAATGACCTGTTAATCAGGTATTAAAAAAAAAAAAAAAAAGCTTATTTTCGTCAATGGATCAACTAAAGGAAATGTAGCTGGGCTATGTGGCCCAAGAATTGAGCCTTTCTTCAAAACCCAGATACATCATGTGCCTTAGAGACACAGAGATTTATTGTTACCAGTTGAAGCTCCTATAGTTTTCCCACTTCCCATGATGAAATTCATCAAAAGCAATAATTTTTAATAGTAAAAATATATATGTATCATACCAAATACTGAAACATTGTATCTCCTAACAAAAGAAGAAACATGTTGTAGTATTTAGAATGTGGAAATACTTGAGAATTTTTAACATAAATATTTTAATTTAAACTGCTGAATTTGTGGTTTGACATATTATGTGAGCTTACTGTTTTTTTGTTCCCCCCACCCCTAGATTGAGTCCAGGATTCATGCCAAGCTTACACTACACTCTAAGTTAGCCCACTGATACATGTTCATCTGCTCGTATTAAAATTTATAATTAACCACCATTTGAATTTAATATTTTTTTGAATCTTTCACAAATACAACATACGATGAACAAATAAACAAGAAAAAATTATATATATATCATAAAATTTTATTCCAAAAGCATGTGGGGCGATGTTGCTAAGATTAAAGAAGAAGAACCAAAAGGTAGAATAAGCTGCTGGTGTATATGAAGAACAAAGGAGCAGATGTAATTCTGGTACATCTGCTCCTTGAAATTCAGTTAAAAGGTTGTCAAACGGTTTCCGTTACGGTTAGTTGAGATTATTCTTACCAGTGTTAACGGATGCTGGATGGTGTTAAAAAAACTCAACTAAAACGCAGCGTTGTACGAGTTAAAGTTATACGCTCGCTGCGTTCCATTAACAAAACCACAACCAAGAGCGTTGGAAAAGAGCAAATCAAAAGCAGGGGCTTTAAGCTTAATACCCAGAAAAGCGCAGACTGAAAAATTGAAGAGAGCAGGTTCAGTGTGTTGCATGGCTGTCAAAAGCACGTCCAATCATTGCCAAGTTTTACGAAAGTATTTAGTTATCATTGCATTTGTTTTCTCCTCAATGAAAAAGTAGTACAGTTTCAATTGCTCAAGTTTACTAGAAAATTCTCATTGGGAGATAATAAAAAAATGTTTTGTACAAAAATAAGTTAGAAATTCTTGTGGGTATGATTTGATCTATAGGGTTTTCTAATTAAACTGAATTGTGATTAACAAAATGACAATTTTCTAAATTAGACAGTGTGTGGTGCAAGAAAAAAGCTTTTCGTCCTAGAGTAGAAATTAAGCTAAATGTCATTTTCATACATTCAGCACAGAATTTTCAACTGAGAAATAAATCAATACATGTGTTCAACATAACACGCAACTGTTCCAGCGGCTGTCAAGGCAATGGCTCTCATTTTCATCGTTAATTATGGAGCAACAAAGTCTACTGTTCCGTGTTTGAGATCTGCAATTGGAAATTAAGGCTTTGGGTTATGAAATTTCAATGAAAATCATAATGGAGCACCAAAAGTCCAATACTCATTATGTTGAACTGTCAATGGAAAGGAAGAAGAAAGGACGCAGCTTGATGTTTAACCAAATATTTAAGACAATATCACTATCATGCTGACTTTTGAGGGCCAAAGGCCACTTCACTCAAACAAGTCTTTGGCCCTTTCTATACTGAAGCTGAAGTTGCAAATTGTAATACGTATTTGCAGCTTGATGTTTAAATAGATATTTAAGGTTTCGACCCATCTTATACGCTCCTCCAATCTTGAGCAAAAAGTCATTATCATTATCGGATAGCACTTTTGACTGAAGTTCCAATAGCAAATATAGATGACGTTTATGTAGTGGGGCTGCTTTGCTGTTTTATGAAGCCATTTACAATAATTATGAACTGCCTATAAATTCTTCACAACTCTTGTACCTTAAGCACCATATCTTCATTATCTAGTACTCTACCTGCATACATCATGACGCCATCCTCAAATTTCTTCTCATTTATGCACTTGCTTCTTTTGTTCTCTTCATTTAATCTTATAGTTCTGGCTCACTTCACTTCCTCTGTGCAGCCACTCTGTCATGATGATGAGCGCTCTTCCTTGTTGCAGTTCAAGGATAGCCTAATTATCAACAAGACTGTTTGTTATGATTCTTCTGCTTATTCTAAGGTTGCATCCTGGAACACAGAAGATTGCTGCTCATGGGACGGCATCACTTGCAATGAGGTTACTGGTCATTTGATCAAGCTTGACCTCACTAGTAGTTGTCTCTATGGTTCTATCAACTCTACCAGCACTCTCTTCCACCTTGTCCACCTCGAATGGCTTAGCCTGGCTGATAATGACTTCAATGGCTCTGAAATCCCTTCTGGAATCATCAACCTTTCCATGTTATCATATCTAAACCTTGCTAATTCTAGCTTTTCTGGTCAAATACCATGGGAGATCCTAGAGCTCTCAAAGTTGGAGACCTTTAACACATCATTTAATCATAACATGGAGCTCCAAAAGCCAAGTCTAAGAAGCCTCGTTGAGAAGTTAACTCACCTCAAAGAGTTAGCTCTTGATGAGGTCAACATTTCTTCTTCGATACCTCATATCTTGGCAAATTTTTCTTTGTTGACTATCTTATCCCTTGTGAAGTGTGAATTACACGGTGAATTCCCTGCAAAGGTATTCCAATTACCCAATCTTCACTATATCAATGTGCAGGACAATGAAAATCTCTTTGGATACTTGCCAGAATTTGAAAGGAGCAGTCTCCTTCAACATTTGATACTTAATGGCACAAGATTCTCTGGTGAGATTCCATATTCCATAGGGAATCTTAGATTCCTAGTTATCTTGAATATACGTTATTGTAATCTTTCAGGGTCAATTCCGTCTTCACTTGGAAATCTTTCTTCTTTAGAAGAATTGCGTCTTGGTTATAACAATTTTTCAAGCCAAGATTCTCGTTCATTGTCATGGATTGCTAAGTACAGTAAACTTACCATTTTAGACCTTTCATGTATCAACTTAGTTGGTGAAATCCCCTCTTGGCTCATGAACCTAAACCAACTAGAGATTCTATCCTTATCATCTAACCGATTGACTGGCCGTATCCCTTTTGAAATTAGAAACCTGACGCAGTTGTCTTTTCTTGTACTTCATTCAAATCAATTGCAAGGCCCATTTCCTAGTGCTTTCTATGACCTCAAGAATCTTCGGATGCTTGACGTTAATTCAAATAATCTGAGTGGCATTGTGGATATGGACATGCTTCTCCATAAACTCAAAAATTTAGTAGTTTTAAGTCTCTCCTCAAACAATTTATCATTGCTCACCAAAACCAACGTTCATACAAAATTTGCGAAATTTCAGGTTCTCGAATTGCAATCCTGCAATCTTGTAGAGTTCCCAGATTTCCTACAAAACCAAGATCAATTGTTGGAGCTAGACCTTTCCTCAAACAAGATAGTTGGCCAAATACCTAGATGGTTTTTTAGTTTCAGCACACATAATTTGGTTGTTGTGAACCTTTCCAGCAATCTTTTAACAGGCTTTGACCAAGGGCCCGTTTCTTTTTCACAAACTGGGATAAAGAGTTTAGATCTACGATCAAATAAATTGCAAGGGTCGCTTCCAATTCCACCATTGAATACCATGGTCTATCTAGTTTCATACAATAATTTTACAGGAGAAATTCCACCATCTATATGCAATTCGAGTTCTTTGGAAGTTCTTGATCTATCTCACAACAACTTAAGTGGCAAGCTCCCATAATGTTTGGCCAATTTGAGTCGTCTCCTATCAACGCTAAATTTGCAAAATAACAAATTTCACGGAAATATTCCTCAAAACTTACTGAATGGAACAAATTTGAGGATGATTGATTTAAGCCGAAATCAATTACAAGGGAGAATTCCGAGATCATTAGCTAGTTGTACAAAATTAGGATTTCTTAATCTCGGAAATAACCAAATCAGGGATACTTTTCCATCTTGGTTGGAAACTCTTCCAAAGTTAAAGGTTCTTATCTTACAATCCAACAGATTAAGGGGCGCAATAAAAGAACCTGAAACAAACTATCCCTTTCCGGAATTGCACATTATCGATCTCTCCCATAATAGATTTACAGGTAATCTTCCATCAAAATTCTTCCAATTTTGGAATGCCATGAAAGTTGTAAATGCAAGTCCATTAGCATATTTGGGAACAGAAATATCATTTAATTCGGGTGAAGTAATTGAGAACGGAAAAGTAATTTCTATTGTATCAATGAATTTTGGTTACTCATTGCGAATGAGTACCAAAGGCATAGAGTTGGAATATGAAAAGATCTCAAATTTCCTCACAGCCATTATTTTGTCCGGCAACAAATTTGAAGGAGAGATTCCTACATCCATTGCAAATTTAAGAGGGCTTTATTCTCTCAATCTTTCCAACAATAATCTCAAAGGCCCTATTCCGACAGCCATGGGAAACGTAACAGCACTGGAATCATTGGACCTTTCTGACACAACCCGTCCCGAATTTCCTCATCCCGTAGGATCCAGACGCTCCCACAAGACTCGGATACCCGAGACGTGCCATGTAGAAAAACTGCGAAACCTGTTTAAAGACATACTTTTCCTGAATAACATCATAGTATTTCCATCTCCAATATCTCAAAAAAAAAGACATGCATCATCTTTCCTTTTACAAAAGAAAAGAGTTAGGGAAACTTTTGGTATCAGGTTTTCCACTTATACTACACATTCCAAAATATGAAACAAAAGGAAATACATGATGGAAAACATGAGTTCTTGAACGAAAGTCCAAATTTACAATGCGACATAAATATAAAACCCACATAAAAGATGTCAACGCGTGGCACAACCCTGAGCGGAGGCTCACTGCTCGGCACGATCTCCGGAAGGTCCTGGTGGGGGGAACATTTAAAAAGGGGTGAGCTAAAAAATACTCAGTGAGTGGGGAAAAAGGTGGAGGTTTATAAAAGTTCTTAAAAAAAAAAGGATAATGCTAACATACAACAATTTTCAAGCAAATCATGGCAACAATGTAACTTTATAAATATGCAATAGAACAACCACCCCGTTCTCGCATACAATATACAATTTATTTCTAATCATCCTGCACTCAAGAACGTACTCGACTTACTTCCTTTAATCATATCGGATTCTGTATAAAACCTCAACATTTATTATTAAAACTCTCACCACAACTAGTACCTTGGGGGAAATCTGTCATACCTGGTGGGCGTCCCACACGCAGGCAGAGCGAGGGACGTACCTGTCATACCCGGCAAGGTCTATCATCGCGGGCAGAGCCTCAAAAAACTGTCATACCTGGCGGACCACTCAACGCCCAGGCAGAGCCAATAAAATCTGTCATACGCATGCGCAGAGCCAAAATCTGAAACTGTCATACCTAGCGGAATCCTGCATCGCTCTGGTAGAGCCAAAAATCTGTATCTCTGGGAGATGGGTACTTCGTAGGGTGGTTTTTGCACCACAACATAGTCATGCATAATCTCATGTAACATGTAAGTCAATAGCATATTACCTATGTGCTTATAAATCATGCATATACGACATAATATTCAAAAATCACACATAGGGGTTAAACTGTAATCTTCTAAACATGTTTCAAAAACTGACAGTTTAGCCCTTTTTAATTTCTCACTTAGCTTCTACCTTCCCAAATTAAAAACGTCACAATCATGAAACCTTTATCAAAATTAGGAAGTTTATCAATACAATTATGAAGCCCAGATTTCATTATCACCAAAAATAATAATTTAATCCCTAGAAAAACAAAGAGGTTAAGATTTATGGTAATCTCTCATCTTAATACAAACATACCCATTTAACAATTTGACAGCCAGCCTCAACACTTTGCATTATAAAAAAAAAAATCTGCACTAATCCTCCTTTTAATTATGCATTTCCTCTCTTCTCCTTTCTTTTTAACAATACAAGATAATTAATGGTAAAGACAAATGCATGTTTTTGAAAAATAAGGAAAGATGCATGTTTTGACAAAATAAAGGAAAAAGCACATTTAAAACTCACTTACTGCACACGTCAACATCCCTTCTCTAACTACTCACTTTCTTCCTTCAACTAATTACCAACAATTACATTCATCTCTACCCAGATAAGGCTAACGTTTCCAAGCATTTGACAAGCAAAGCTTACCCAAAACTCAGCCCAGTTGACAACCTCTCAAAATGCAGTCCAGCCGAGTGCATGCAACCAAAATATGCAGCCACCATCACAGTTTATTGAAAAACCAAATGCATGCAAAGTGCGATTAGCAAGCAAGTTCATTTCATTTTAAAGAAACTCAAAACAACCACTCTGGAATCTGTCCGAAAACATGCAAAGAAAAATAAACCAAGCAAGCTTCACATTTAGCTCAAACCTCATCAAAATACAAAAATGGCACACTAGAAATTAACATGCAAGCATAGATCTGAAATTTTCTTTTAAGGAAAGTTTTCGTTAAAACCACTCACTCTTCTATCCTATAATTGGCTGCCTATTACAGTGCTTGGATTTCGATCTCCACCGTTCAGAATGTAGAGCTGTGTTTCATGAACAACATATCCGAAAATCAGCACGATCGGACGGCGAATGAGCTCCAGATCACGATTTGATGATCCACTGTTCACAGACTTAAAACTAATAAACTCTCCCTTTCTCTTTGTTCTTCTCTTCTTCTCTCACTCTATCTCTCAGCCAAACCACTCTTTCTTCTCTTCTCTTTTTTTTTCTTTTTTTTTTTTTTTTTTTCTTTCCTTTTCTTTTCTTTCTCCTTTCTCTCCTCTCTTCTTTCTTTCTTCTCCTCTCGTTTTCTTCTTCTTCCTTTGGGCGAACTGCCCAGTTCCCTTCCCCTTTTTAAACAAACATTTTTCTAAAATTTATTTCTGCCCCCCAATTTCTATAAATTTCAATCTAACCCCGCCACCTAAGCTTTTCTATACAAAAATGTCCAAATTTTGTGCCCTTGTTACATGCAAACCCAACAGCTTCCATTTCTTCGTTTTCATCACTAACCAAACTTTAAAATTTGACAGAAAAGTCCCTCCTTATAAACAAAACCAAAGCGAATATATATATGATTAGAATGGGGTTTTACACTTTCTAACAACAAGCTCTCAGGATAGATTCCTCAACAACTGGAAGACCTCACATTCCTTTCATACTTCAATGTCTCAAATAATCATCTCATTGGTCGCATACCACAAGGAAAACAATTTGATACATTTGAGAGTATTTCGTTTGATGGGAACCCAGGATTGTGTGGTAAGCAGATAGCAAAAAAATGTGGAGATTTTCCGCCTTCAAAGAAAGAAGAAGATCCTGCAGGCTCGAAGTTTCCACTTGAATTTGGCTGGAAAATAGTTCTGACAGGGTTTGCTAGTGGGATAATTGCTGGAGTGGCTCTTGAGCATGCTTTTTCTCCAAGGATAAAGGTATTGTTCATGAAGATTTTCGAGAGGAAGCTCATGAATGCATTCGGGAGAAAGAGAGCTCACAGAAGCAGAATGTAAGTAGCTTTATTTATTTTTTGTTCACAGAGTTAATAAATGTAGCCTTAAGGATCATCTACTTGTTCACGTAGTCGTTTTTTCTTCTAGCAGTTTCTTTACATTTTGTTGCCATAGATTCTATGATTGCTTGCTTTAATTTGTTAAATTCTTGCCCCAAAACCAGGTTTGGAAATTTAAACCTTGAAAGCTAAAGCATAGCATCTCACTCCAAGAACTAAAAGGCAAAATTGAATTTGTTGTAGTGTAAGTTCCCCGTCATTGAGCTCGTTCTTGTCAAAAGAAAGTGTCACCAGAAGGTGGAGGAAATTTGATACTCCGGTTTATATGTAGTCATTATTGTTCAACCTCCCTAATAATAGCTCACTAAGTAATTTTATCATGTAACACATTATTTGTAAAGCCCCATTTTTAATTCTTATAGATTATGTGTATATTTTGTGGTTTTGTTTTTGAGAAAGGGCATTTCTATCACATTTTAAAGTTTCGACGGGCTGAAAACGAAAGAATGGAAATGGTTGGGTTTGCATTAACATAGGGGAGAAAATTGGACATTTTTGGAGAAAAGGCTGATGTTGCGGGGTTACAGTAGAAATAAGA
Organism: Pistacia integerrima; assembly: GCA_026225825.1. Taxonomy (NCBI): domain Eukaryota; kingdom Viridiplantae; phylum Streptophyta; class Magnoliopsida; order Sapindales; family Anacardiaceae; genus Pistacia; species Pistacia integerrima. Next base: position 22,986,607 of record CM047743.1, on the reverse strand, counting down.
GAATTTAAGGGGGAATTTTAAAACTTTTGGAAAGTTTAATTCATAGAAAGGGCTGATTTTCGCCCTGATGAAGAAAGAAGAAGAAAACCGCGAGAAAGAAAAGAAAGAGGAAGAAAAAGAAGGGAGAAGAGGAGAAGAGAAAGAAAAGAAGAAAGAACGTTCAGCCGATCGAGAGGAGGAGGAAGGGAAGAGGAGAGAAAAAGGAGAAGAAGAAAGGAAGAGAAAGAAGAAAGAAAAGGGAAAGAAAAAGACAAATGAGGGAGAGAAAGTGAGGTAAGCGTCGGCCAAGTTAAGACGAAGGGAGATCAGACGAATTTTTTGCATAAATTGTATCATGCATGTAGGTTTTAGAGTGAGTCATCTCACTATTTCTTCAATTTGTGTAATTCTAATTCAATTTTGTCAATTTGGGTTGTCAGGTAAAGAGAGGGATGATGCTTGAGGCAGCTGGGCATTTCGGATTGAGCTGAAATTTTTGTGAGTGGATTAACCGAAAAGTCTTTTAAAAACTTAATTATTGTTCGCATATCAAGTTATTTATTTCTATTATAATGTTTTGGGTGCAAAATCTTGAGTTAAGTATGTTATTTGCTAAACCCTGTCTTGCATGTTTTGGCTGAGCAAATTTTTGGTTGATAATGCATTAGATCTGGTTCCAAAGTAATGAGTTTTCATGCTGCATGTTATTTAAATATATGTATATTGCTATCTCATGAAATTTGATGTTGATGGCTGCTTGATTTGGGGTGTAGTTGGCTTCGGCTTATGTTGAAGAGTGGAGAAAATTTATATTAAGCAAATTTTTAGTAACGGGAAATGTTGGTGTTGGCTTATTAAATTGTAGAATGGAATATATATTTATTTAGAATGAGACTTCATCAAATAATTAACTCTTTTCTTTATTTATATACACATATAGGTGTATAAGGTGCATTTGGTGTTTTGTTCTTCAAAAATGGGCTGTTGGCTTAATTTGAAGATAGTTTTCCTAATCAAAGAGTGAGTGGGAATTGCACAAAATCCTTTACCAAAGATTGAGTTTTTAAGCTGGCATGTTACTTTTAAGTTATTGCCTTTCAATCACTTGGAAATTATGTGTGAATTGAATAATTGAAATGTTGTTGTATTTGGTAGAAATGAGTTGTGGTTGATGTTGTGTGAAGAGTAGTTGAAGAAAATATATATATGGGCAGAAAATGTTGAAGGTTAAGGCTCGTATGTTAAAATTCGGGTGAATAATTTTAATTAGCATGCGATACACGTTGTATGCCAAATTCTAGTACATTTTGTTTTAAATTATTTTACTAAACTATTGAGTTAAATGTGCTGTTGGTGGAATTGACTTCAAATTGGCTGGTAGATTCAATTGGAAGTGTTGAAATGCATGAATAAGTGGAATTTTGATATCTTTGGTAAATTGGTTGAAGGAAAAACACAAATGGGTTAAAATGTCAGTTTTGAAACATGTTTAAAAATTGGCAGTCTCAACCCCATAATTGATATTTTTTAGATTGCATGTCATTTAAGTGAAGTAAGTCATATGCTTCCATGATAAGGACATTATTAGATGATATTTAAGTATTGTTGTGGTTTTGAAACCACTTGGCGAAGTACCCACCCCCCAGATTACAAACTTTAGGCTCTGTCCATGCGATGTAGGGTTCCACTTGGTATTGAGATATTAGGTCTTCAGGCTCTACACATGTGTATTGAGATATATTAGTGCTCTGTCTGGACATCAGTGTCCGCCAGGTATTGAGATAGTTTTCTTCAGGCTTTGACTGCGCGATGATAGATCTTGCCAGGTATTGAGAGATTTTCCTAGCTCTGCGTGTATGTGGGATGCCCACCTGGTTTTGAGATATTTTCCCTGGATACTAGTTGTGGTGAGAGTTTTCAGTACTAGATTCGAAGTTAGTATCATAATCAGTTTTAGTTTAAGGACAGTATTTAGAAAACAACTATTACATGGTTAGAGTTTGAGCTCATAAGCATTGTTAAGATAATTGCTGGATATACATAGAACATTGTTTTCAGAATTTTCTTGATGTGTTTAATTGCATGTTTTAGTATTTTTGAAGAGTACATGACATTCATTGAGCATAGTTTCATTTTTCATAAATCTGAGACTGTTAGATACATGCTTTTTAAAAATGTTTTGACAAACGATTTATCCCAATCTCCCACTTGCTGAGTATTTCAACTAACCCCATTTTGGAAATGCTTTTCCCCTCCCCAGGTTCTCAGGACGATCATGCCGAATAGTGAGTTTTCCGCTTAGGGTTGTGCCACGCATCTCCAGATTTCTCGTGTATTTTGTTTTTGTTTTGAGGACAAGTTTTATATTTTATGTAACCGACTGATGTTTTCGGACATTGTCAAAAACAGTTATGTTCTTATTTCCGGATTTCAAGTGTGTTCTATTTCCATGTATTTTACTCTGTGTTTCCAGACTTTTTTTCAAGTTGCTCATGACATATTGTTTTCAAATTTCCAATAGCGCGTCTACTTTATTTATGTATTTATGGGAATAAATATTATTTATATGTGGGTTTTATTCAGAGAAAAAACAGATTTTCACAGGTTTTTCACACGACACGTCTCGGTCACCCAATTCTCTTGGGAGCGCCCAGATCTTGTGTGATAGGAAGGGTCGGGATGGGTCGTGTCACTATTGTTCAGCCTCAAGAATCTTGAGCCACTGTCATTAGGTAATTGCTCTAGACTTGTGGCTTTCCCAGAAGAAGGGTTACCCAATACCAGCCTGAAATCTCTTCTAATTTTGTCATTTTACCGTCTGAAGTCTCTTCCCAAATGTTTGTATAAGTTTGCATCGCCCTCAAATTTGAAAGCACAATATGTAGCTGATTGTGAAAGACTTATTCCTGTCTCTAAATGGAGGCTGCGTGGACTCAAGCATCTTAAAAAACAAATCATTTTCTGGGGATGCCCATGAACAGAACTTGAAGATAAGTAGTGAGTTGCTTTGCCAGGGGACTACTTACTTACAAGTATAAATAGTGGTGAAATGTCAAATTTCTCACGCTGATTTGGAGAATTTTGACATTTCACCAAATTCTCAAGCATTTTGGTTTTGAAAATATATTGATTTTGAGTTGATGAAGTTATAAGTTTGACTTAGCTGAATCCTGAATGCCACTATTTCTGCAACAATATTTATACAATCAGCTAATAGAACAAATAATAAGTCTGTGTTGGCAACATTGGTTTTGTCACTTGAACTTGGTGCAAGAACAGGAGGAGCACCGGTAGGACTAGACCTGAAGTCGAACTCAGTATCATCTGGAGTGGAGCCATTGGCCACGGCAACGGTGGGTCAACAATATCTGCTATATTCAAGGATGGGCTTGGGGCGCTTGTCGGCGGCTGTACTGGTTCAGGTATTATACTAAGCATATCCCTAGGTGTAATGGGTAAAATTGTATGAGGCAGATCAGCATTGAGGTCATAAGATGGGCTTCCTGCAATTTTTAAAAGTAAGTATAGTGAATAAATATTTGTTTCTTGGTTGCAAGTAATCATGATTTTGTTCAAAACTCTATTACAATCCCGTCTACGCCCATTCCTCCTACATAAGTTGCGAGTTCTATGACTTCATGAATCTTGATTCTAACAAAAATAATCAAAACTAAAAATGTTAATTCACTTTGTGAATCGAAAACAAACTGTATCTTTTCTTGATTTATTTCTTTGTTCTTATCGAAATATCTAAGTTATTATTGTCAAGATAAGAACTTGAATGAACCATGTTATTAAATTCTTACCAGAGACCACAATGAGGAGGAGACGCTCACATCTCCGGAGAAATTCCCAGTGGAGATTGTTCTTCAATCCAAGCCTCCTTATGATATGATCAAGAAATGAAGTGGAGTCACAAGATGCATCTTCCATTTGAGGGCAGAAAGCACTAAGAGCTCCATTCTCTGAAGGGCTTCGGCCTCGAAAACTATTTGACAATAGAGGGTTTTGCATCATTACTGTTATATATTTCTTTTTTCCGGGGTTTTAGCAAAAGTAACACTTTTTTCAGAAGTGAATGAAAATATGTAATGAGGCTGGTTCGAGTTGGGCCCTAGGAGACCCGTTTCTCCATGTGGGCAGCCATTGAGCTCCTCAGGGTTTCAGTTTCAAGCCGTGTTTGCTCACAGCTGAACTTGAGCCTGCATTTATATGCTCTAATTTGGTTTTCTTTTTCTGTTTGTGTGTAAGTTTGGAAAGGGACTAAATTTCTCAAGTTCTCAGAGAATGCTTGAATTGCTGAAATAAAATCCAATGTTTCAACATGAGAATGCAGTAGTTTCAACACTTGATGGCTGAAGTTAACCATGTGGTTGTGGACATGAATACATTAATACAAATACTTGCTAAGTCAAATGCATTCTCATATTGGCTCTCACCACAGTAAATAAGGGTCAAGTAGATAAGAAACAGCTAAAAATTGAAGTGTTCAGTTAATTCTCATGATTTAATTGTGTTCTGCATTACAAAATATGTACAAAAATATGGAATTGATAGTAATCTTGATGTCAATACGGATGTTCAGTAAGTGCTACACAAAGAAGGATCAACTATCAATGAAATCACCACCAAGAGTCACCTTAAGTGCAAGCTGGACTAGGTTTTTGGATAGAGAACGACATCCAATTCTTATTGTCAAATATAAATGTGACAATCACAAATGGCACTAAACAGATGATAAAGAAAGCAATGGCTTGACACGTTTTGAAAGGTAGTTTGTAAAAAACCTGAAAGAAAGAACAAGAGAAAAAGTAATAAGACTATATCATACAATAATTAGATGTAGGGTTCACCTACATTGTCTCAAAAGGATTGGTGATACAACATTCGAACAGTAATACATCAGTCATTCTCTTCCATTGTTCATAATCGTTTGCTGTTATCAGTCCATCATAATACCAATCACTATTCATCTTAATGTGAATCACTTATCCTGTTCTTGAAACAAATCAAAAAATAAGATTAATTTCATTCATTTATGATCAAATTTGAAGAAGAAACAAAATTACCTCTAACCAACATTGCAAGTAGTAATTCCAAGTTGCCTTCTCATTCTAAACTTTCTTAACATCAAGCTGCTTCTTCTCAGACCATCCTTCTTCCCCTGAACCAAAACTCCGATTAATCATTTCAATCAAACTCCAGACCTGCCAAATCTGAAGCAACAAAGAAACAATAGTTGATAATACTGACTCAATTGTGTCTTCACCGGTGCCACATAGATTAATGCCTAAAAACAAGCTACAGTCAAACCAAATTGCAGTCGATGCAATCTTCACACTTCTTTCATACAAACCAAAGATCACCCAGACAAACAAAGTTAAACAGACATGAAACGCAAGCGTCCCCATTTTCTGGACGCCAAGCGACAGTAGAAATATTAAACACATGGCTGAAAATTCTTAATTCCGAACTATTCAAAATGGAGCAAAAATAAATAAATAAACCACTGAAAATTCTTTAAAGAAACCGCTCCACCAAACATTTTTCAAAGCGAACATTTCTTTGGTTCGAGTGTAAGTACCACTTGAGCCATGGTGGTAAAGTTTTGATCTTTGTCTGATAAAAGGCGAATCTGAGCCTCTTTTTCTTTGGGGTTTCTGGCAAAGTAACGACACTCTTCAGATTGAGGCTATTGTGAAATGGCCAAGAGTCTCTGTCTGTCTCTCTCTCTCTCTCTCGCTTTCTGTGTATGTATGTGTGATCAGGTATGCATATGTACCAAAATGACCTCTTTGCTTCAAATAATTCATTATAAATATCCCAAGTCTCTCTCTTTTTCTTCAGAGATGAATGCAATGAGGCTATGATGAAGTTTTCTAACTTTGAGTTGGGCTCTTTCTTGGAGACCCATTTCTTGGCGGGCAACCCGGATACATCTCCATGTTGCAGCCATTGAACTCACTTTCAAGTTGTGTCCACTCAAAGCTGAATCTGAGCCTCGATCTCTGCCCCCACTACCTTTTTTTAATTTTTTATTATGATTTGTTGGGAAATTGGATCCTAAGTTGACTAAACTTGAAAAGTGAATGAACTGATCAAGTTTTCAAATCCAATCTTTCCAACATATGGCTGGGAAAATGTCGTTACTCTTAATCCATCATAAACATCCCAAGTCTCTCTCCCTCTCTTTCTTCAAAGGTGAATGCAATGAGGCTGTGATGAAGTTTTCTGGCTTTGAGTTGGGCTCTTTCTTGGACACCCGTTTCTTGGCGGGGCAACCCGGATACATACAGCCATTGAACTCATCAAGGGTTTTACTTTCAAGTTGTGTCCACTCAAAAGCTGAATCTGAGCCTCGATTTCTGCTCCCACTACTTTTTTTTTTTTTAATTATGATTTGTTTTTCTTTTTTGTTTTGTTGGGATATTGAATTCTAACTTGACCGCTAAACTTGGAAAGTGAATAAAATTATGACGTTTTTCTAAATCAAAATCCAATCTTTCCAACATATAGATGAAACCTTTTCAGGACTTGGGCTGATCCCAGAATGTCTTACTTTGGATTCTCAATTTGAGCCGAAATGGCATTGTGGACATGAATACATTTTTATAGGCGCTTGCAATGTGAAATTGGTTTGCCACAACCCCAAACATTGTCACATTTTACAGCCAAAATGTTGGACGAAATTGAAATGTGGATTAGATACTGCAGATGTTTTGGAGCTTAATCTTGAAAAAATGTTGGTCAATAAATGTATTAAGTTAAAGAGTGGTTTTGAATTTGCAAAGCCTCACGGCCAATGCTTCAAATGTAAAACTAAATGATCACAGGCTTCTGATAAAAAGCAGAGAAGTTCTGGTAGATTTGTAATATGAACGCCTCTATGCTTTGCATAGAGATAAGACGTCATTCCAGGATTCTATTTCCTAGTATTATGACCAAAATGAATACCTCCCCGATCAGGGCAATGGGCATAACAAAAACTAAAATAAAGTTTTCAGCCCTCAAAGAAAGAAGAAGATCGTGCAGGCTCGAAGTTTCTATATGAATTTGGTTGGAAAATAGTTCTGATAAGGGCATCTCCAACCCACGCCAAAGTGGCGCAAAAAACACCAAATTGGCGTGGGTTGGTACTCCAACCCACGCCAAACACTGCGCCATTTTGGTGCAGTGATGCAGCACTGTAGCATTGCGCCAAAATGGCTGGCGTAGTACTGTAGCACAAATAAAAAAAATATATATTTTTTTTAATTTTGGTTTTTTTTTTTTTATTTTGTTAAGTTAATTTGAGTATTAAATTTTACACCAAAAATCATACCAAATTTGAGTATTTGTATTTACTTTAATTTGATTATTATTTATAATAATGATATAATTTAAAAAATGATGAAAAATTAAAAATATAACTTTATTCAATGCAAATATTAAACTACAATAACTCAAAATAAAAATTAACACTAATTTAAAAACACTAAAATTAAAAGAAAATACAACATAAACTAAAATAACAATTTAGTATTCTGGTAGATTAGTTACGGATCCAATAAGATCATCAAAATATTGAAAAGAACTTGAGTTATTTTGAGATCCTTGACCTTGTTGTTGAGCTCTTTTTTGCATAATTCTTAATTGCTTATTTTGAAAAAACTCATGTAGGCTTGGATCGGTTATAGAATTCAAATCCTTGAATAAAATTTTGTTATCTTCTCGATATTCTGCCCAAGCCAATTTTTTCATTTGGATTTCATAATGTTGTGCCCTAGCTGAGTTGCCCCGATTGAAAATAGCAACGAGCTGTCGATTTTCTTCTTGAATAGTTGCAAAACTGTTTAAAACTTCTTTATCATTTTTCCTTTTAAATTTTGCTTTCTTCACCCCAATGGGTCGTTGAGCTGAACTACCCCCAATATTTTCATCACTTATGTTTAGGGAATTTGATGATATGTCACAAGGCATCGATTGGGGAGATTTTGAAGTGGGAGTCTCTGATTCTTGTGATTCAAACCTACCGGTTTGCCTTTGAAATACTTTTGCGGCATTAACATTATCTGTAAATTTTTCAATATCCTTAAGTATAGGCCACACATGATCAAATTTGAAACCTTTCTCGTAACTTTTATCTTGTGCTAGTAACATTTTGGCTTGAATCATCTACAAAACAATATACATATAACGTTAAAATCAATTAGATAAAAAAAAAAAAAAAAAAGCTTGAATGAAATGTAACAAATACTCACAATATCTTGCTCAGAAGCACCACTTGGATTCATATTTTCAATTTTATGTACACATCCCCTCAATTTGCCAATAGCTTTAAAGATCAATCGCATTCGACATTGCAAATATCTTTTGTTTCGAACATGGGTGAGAAACACGGATTTGGAACTATTGTAGTCAAGCTCAACTCGAGAACAGAATTGATCACTAGATTAGTTTATACCTAAACTCGAATCTTGAGAAATATCAAGATAAATATGACATAGATGCATGTCTTCTTCATTTGTGTGCGAAGAACTTCGTTGTGTAGTCATTTTGTAACACAAATGAAGAAGATATATGCTTTTTTTTTCTAAGGGGAAGTAGAAGAGATGTGTTCAAAACTAATGTGTTGTATGCCCTTTTATAACATAAGTTTGAATGGATAACACATCTTTTTGAATAAGCCACAAATCTCAAAAGCTTGAATGGACAACACATCTTTTTGAATAAGCCACTAATCTCAAAAGCTTGAATGGACAACATATCTTTTTGAATAAGCCACAAATCTCAAAAGCTTGAATGGACAACACATCTTTTTGAATAAGCCACAAATCTCAAAGCTTGAATGGACAACACATCTTTTTGAATAAGCCACAAATCTCAAAAGCTTGAATGGACAACACATCTTTTTGAATAAGTCACAAATCTCAAAGCTTGAATGGACAACATATCTAGAATAGTGTTTTCTTCAACTATAAAACCTCATACCAAATCAACTTCCAAATCATTCAACTAATATATCTACAAAGATGAATTTCAATTTTGGAGGTCCATCTCATTTATCATCTTCTAATTCATCATCATTTTCCAACAATGAAATTGATGATGAGGAATTGATGAATGATCTTGAAGCAATTGATGCAGAGCAAGAAGCAATCCTTCGCATGAGAGCTAACAACAACCTCCTCCTCCTTCACTATCTCAATCAACAGAACAACCAGGTGATCCGTAGAGGATCAATTCCTAGTCATAGAGTCATCAATCGCAACCGAGAAACTGCTGATCGCAATTTGTTCAAAGATTATTTTGTCGAGAATCCACGGTTTAATGATTCCATGTTTCGCCGACGATTTCGAATGTCTCGCAATTTATTCATTCATATTGTTGATCAGGTGAAAGGTCATGACAACTACTTTGTACAACGAAGGGATGGGCTCGGTAGGCTCGGATTGTCTGCTTTTCAAAAAATAACAACGGTATTCCGGATGTTGGTGTATGGTCTATCGGCAGATGCTACTGATGAGTATATTAAAATAGGCGAGTCTACAACCATTGAAAGTTTGAAGAGATTTTGCCGTGCTATTGTTGAGGTATTTGCAGAACGATATCTAAGATCACCTAATGCTAATGATGTTGCAAGGCTACTTCATATTGGTGAACAACGTGGTTTTCCAAGAATGTTGGGTAGTTTAGATTGTATGCACTGGAAGTGGAAAAATTGTCCAACAGCTTGGGCAGGACAATATGCTGGTCGTAATGGATCCCCAACTATTATTCTCGAGGCAGTAGCTGATTATGATCTTTGGATATGGCATGCATTTTTTGGTTTGTCAGGTTCCAACAATGACATTAATGTGTTGAAGGCATCTCATTTGTTTGCCAACCTAACTCAAGGTATTGCTCCTCCCGCTCATTATAGCATTCAAGGAAAAGATTATAATATGGGTTATTATTTAGCTGATGGTATATACCCAAAGTGGTCTACTCTCGTACAAACTATTCACGATCCATGTGGTCCCAAAAAAAAATTATTTGCAATGAAACAGGAAGGATGTAGAAAAGACGTGGAACATGCGTTTGGAGTTCTCCAATCGCGATTTGCAATTGTGGCAGGACCGACACGTTTTTGGGATAAAAATGTATTACATGATATAATGATTGCGTGTATTATTATGCACAACATGATAATCGAGGATGAACATAATGTTGATGCATCGATTGAGAATCAAATGGAAGCGCCAACTCCCGAAGTTGAAATTGTCATAGATGAGAATATCCGATTTCAAAATTTTCTTGCTCGACATAAACAAATCAAGGATACAGAGGCTCATCATGCTCTTCAAAATGCATTAATTGATCATTTGTGGGAAGAACATACTAATTTGGAAAATTAAATTACTATCAATATGGAATTTTACCTTTGTGTTGTTGTTGTTTTTTTTTTTTTTATATATATCATTTTATATTAGATGTAATATTTTTCTATAATGTTTTTCTATATTAAATGTAATGTTTATTTGATTAAATAAATACTTAATTCTATTAAATTAGTATAATTTTCAAAATAATTATTATTTAATAAAAATATCATTCCCAATATTTAATTAATATATACAAAAATAATGAGTGAAATAGATTAATTGTTGATTATTACAATAAAAGAAAAAAAAGAATATTCTAAGGAATATTCTTTTTGGTGTAATATTTGGTGTTGTGGGTTGGAGATAGAATAGTGTTTTGCACCAAAATTTGCACCAAATTAGTGCAATGGGTTGGAGATGGTCTAAGGTGTGGAAATGGATTAGTCATTGGAGTGGCTCATAAACCTGAACATGCTTTCTGCAAGATAAGAAAAAAAAAAAAAAAAAAAAAGAATGGTTTATGTGAGGAAACTCATTAAAACAATCACAGAATATAATTTGCTTTATTTCTTTTTCTTCAGAGTTAATAGATGTAGCTTGAAGCATCATTTACTTTTTTATAGTAGTTGTGGTTCTTCTTGTAGTTAATCAACTCAACACTCGCATAAATTCATCAATGAAGGAGAACATATTACAAAATAATAGTATTTCAAGTAACTGTCCTTAATAGTAGACCGAAACCCAGAAAGCTTAAAACCCATAAAAGTGAAGACTGAAAAATTGAAGAAGGAAGTAGGTTCAGCGTGTTGCATGGCTGTCAAAAGCACGTCTAATCATTTTTTCCGTTTTCTCCTTAATGAAAAAGCTAGAGTAGACAGTAGTAGAAATTTCAACAAAAATCATAATGGAGCACCAAAAGTCCAATTCTCCGGGTTTAGTTAGTTTTGGTGTGCCCATCTCAGTCATTATGTTGAGCTGTCAATGGAAGGAAAGGAGAAAGGACGCAGCTTGACATTTAACCAAATATTTTAGACAATATCGCTATCATGCTGACTTTTGAGGGCCACAGGCCACTTGACTCAAACAAGTCTTTGGCCCTTTCTATACTGAAGCTGAAGTTAATTGCAGTGGGGCTGTTTTTACGATAATATTGGTAAACCGCCTATATATTCATCTCCATTCTCCTAGAATGCTTCAGCAACAGATCTACATTATCTAATTTATTTACTTACATTATGGGTTTATCCTCATGTTTCTTCTCATTTATACGTTTACTTCTTTGGCTCTCATTATTTCATCTTACGCTCCTTGCTCATTTTACTTCTTCTGTGCAGCCACTCTGCCATGATGATGAGCGTTCTTCCTTGTTACAGTTCAAGGAAAGCCTAATTATCAATAAGTTTGCCTCTAGAGACCCTTCTGCTTATCCCAAGGTTGTATTCTGGAAGGCTGATAAAGACTGCTGCTCATGGGACGGTGTCACCTGCAGTGAGGTTACTGGTCATTTGATCGAGCTTGACCTCACCAGTAGCTACCTCTATGGTCCCATCAACTCTAGCAGCAGTCTCTTCCACCTTGTCCATATTGAATGGCTTAGCCTTGGTGATAATGACTTCAACGGCTCCAAAATCCCCTCCGCAATCAAGAACCTTTCCAGGTTGTCATATCTTGGCTTGTATAATTCTAGTTTTTCTGGTCAAATACCATGGGAGGTCCTAGAGCTCTCAAATTTGGAGACCCTTGACTTAACGTTTAATTTTAACTTGAAGCTCCAAAAGCCAAGTCTAAGAAGCCTAGTTGAGAAGTTAACCCACCTCAAAGTCCTAGATCTTGGTCATGTCAATATTTCTTCTCCCATACCTGATATCTTGGCAAATTTATCTTCGTTGACTAACTTATCTCTCACAGGGTGCCAATTGCAAGGTAAATTTCCTACAAAGATATTCCAATTACCCAACCTTCGCATGTTCAGCATGCAGTTCAATCCAGATCTCTCTGGCTCCTTGCCAGAATTTGAAAAGAAAAGCCCCCTCAAAGAATTGAGACTTCCAAGCACGGGATTTTTCGGTGAGATTCCATATTCAATAGGGAATCTTAATTCCTTACAAATCCTGGATATGACTAATGGCAGTTTTTGGGGATCGATTCCGCCTTCACTTGGAAATCTTACCAAGATCACTATTCTTCAATTAAATCTAAATGGATTTTCAGGTGAGTTGCCAGCTGCTATTGGAAATCTTAATTCCTTGCAAATCCTGGATATGAGTTGGTGCAGTTTTTCTGGTGAGTTGCAAGCTACTATTGGAAATCTTAATTCCTTGCAACGGCTGGATATAGGTGAATGCAATTTTTGGGGATCGATTCCGCCTTCACTTGGAAATCTTACCAAGATCACTTTTCTTCACTTAAGAGCAAATGGATTTTCAGGTGAGTTGCCAGCTGCTCTTGGAAATCTTTCTTCTTTAGAAGATCTAGACCTTGCTGCAAACAATTTTTCAAGCCAGTTGCCAGCTGCTATTGGAAATCTTAATTCCTTGCAAATCCTGGATATGAGTTGGTGCAATTTTTCTGGTGAGTTGCCCGCTACTATTGGAAATCTTAATTCCTAGCGACAGCTGGATATGGGTGAATGCAATTTTTGGGGATTGATTCTGCCTTCACTTGGAAATCTTACCAAGATCACTTTTCTTCACTTAAGAGCAAATGGATTTTCAGGTGAGTTGCCATCTGCTATTGGAAATCTTTCTTCTTTAGAAGATCTAGACCTTGCTGCAAACAATTTTTCAAGCCAGTTGCCAGCTGCTATTGGAAATCTTAATTCCTTGCAAATCCTGGATATGAGTTGGTGCAATTTTTCTGGTGAGTTGCCAGCTACTATTGGAAATCTTAATTCCTTGCGACAGCTGGATATGGGTGAATGCAATTTTTGGGGATCGATTCCGCCTTCACTTGGAAATCTTACCAAGATCACTTTTCTTCACTTAAGAGCAAATGGATTTTCAGGTGAGTTGCCAGCTGCTATTGGAAATCTTTCTTCTTTAGAAGATCTAGACCTTTCTGCAAACAATTTTTCAAGCCAAGATTCTCGTTCATATTCATGGATGGCTAAGTATAGTAAACTTACTTCCTTAATGTTTACACAATCAAATTTAGTTGGAGAATTTCCCTCTTGGGTTATGAGCCTAACAAATCTTACTCTTTTATATTTGAGCTCAAACGAATTAAATGGTACAATCCCTTCTCAAATTAGTAACCTAACGAAACTCAGTTTGCTTGCACTTGACGGAAACCAATTCCAAGGCCCATTTCCTAGCGCTCTCTTTGACCTCGAGAATCTTCAAATGATTTATCTTGAAGGAAATAATCTGAGTGGCACATTGGATATGGACATGCTTTTTTATAAGCTCGAAATTTACAATTATTTTCTCTCTCTTCAAACAATTTACAATTGCTCACCCGTATCAATGGCCATACTAAAGTTCCGAAATTTAGGATTCTTAGATTGGGGTCCTGCAACCTTATTGAGTTCCCACACTTCTTGCGGGATCAAGATCAATTGGAGAACCTAGACCTTTCCTCAAACAAGTTGGTTGGCCAAATACCTAGATGGTTTTTCAACTTAAGCGTAGATTCATTGCAAATCTTGGACCTTTCCGACAATCTTTTAACAGGTTTTGACTGACATCCTGTTTTCTTTTCTTGTTCTCCTCAAGTCTTTTTAGGCTTAAGGTCAAATAAGCTGCAAGAACTTGCAATTGTAATGTTAATTCTTAATCCTAGTTTCTAAGTTTGTGTTCGTAATTTATAATTATAAATAATAAAAAGTGTTTAAGTTCAATTACTATTGCAATGTCTCATTATTTTATTATATTTAATGGTGATTATATATATTTTCAATTAATACAAGTACAAAATGTCACTAAATATAACATATAAAAATATTTTATAATAATCATTAATAATAAATCAAAATTATCATAATTTATAAATAATAACAACTAAATATTAAAAAAAAAAATTCATAGGTCAGCCCACAAAGCACACAAGTCGGCCCATGTGCTAGGCCCACGAGAGGCTATATAGCAAGTCGTACCATGGACCTTTAGATTTGGCAGGCCGACATGGCACGATAAGGCACAAATTTACGTGGGCCTTAGCACACCATGATAGGTTTTGAATTTTTAGGCACGGCATGGCCCACCGCTAGCTCTAAGTAAAACACACCATTTTAACACTATCACATCATAGTCCATAAACTTTTATTTTTAACAATTTACCCCTCTAAACTAATTTTAACAGAATAAACTGAAATTGAAAATCTTGCACTTCTATTCAACATTTCCCTTCAAACTGAACTCTCTGGTGACTTGAAACACACTAGTAAATCAACATAGATGTTGACTTATTAGAGCCGGCTTGATTCATGAAAGTGAGATTTACTAATATCTTGTGGAGTTTGTCAATCCATTTTTTCCGGTCATTGGCTAGTCAAGTTTCCTGCTTTTATGACAAAAATTATGAAATTATCTTTATGTTTCTTCTCATTGATACACTTACTTCTTTGGCTTTCATTATTTCATTTTACAATTGTTCACTTTACTTCTTTTTTGTGCAGGGAACTACGTCATGATGATGAGGGTTCTTCCTTTTTGCGCTTCAAGCAAAGCCTAGTTATCGATATGTCGACTTTTTTTTGATCCTTCGCTTTCCCAAGGTTTCATCCCGGAAGACCGAAGATCGCCGCTCATGGGACAACGTCACCTACAATGAGGTTCTTGGTCATTGAATCGGGCTTAATCTCATAAGTAGCCTCTATGTATCTATCAACTCCAATAATAGCTCTCTTCCACCTTGTCCATCCGGAATGGCTTAGCCCTGGCCGATAATGACTTCTATGGCTCCAAAGTCCCATCCGAAACCATGAACTTTTCCAAGTTATCATATTTGAACCTCTGAATTCAGCTTTTGGTCATATACCATCGAGTTCGTACTCTTCATATATCAAAATGAGAGAACTGATCTTGTACCTGCTGTTACTGCTTACTCGTTGCGAATGAGTACCAAAGGCATATGAGTTGGAATACGTAAACATCTCAAATCTCCTCACGTATACCTCAAAGAACTACAAGATCTCACATTCCTTTCGCACTTCAATGTCTCAAATAACCATCCGACAAGACCCATACCAAAAGGAAAGCAAATTTGATGCGTTCATGAATAATTCATTTGATGGGAACCACGGATTGCGTGGAAAGCATATGGCAAAAAAAATTTCAAAATTTTAACCCTTCGAGAAAGAAGAAGATCTTGCGCTCCACGTTTCCATTCGAATTTGGGTAGAAATTAGTTCTTATAGGGTATGCAAGTGGGCTAAATAATTACTAGAGTGGTTTCTTGAGCATGCTTATTCGCAAGAACAAAGGTATCGTTTATGAAAATTTTCGAGAGGTAACCCATGCAAAGTCGGGGAGAAACAGAGTTCACGGGTGCAATATAATTAGCTTCTGTTGATGCTCGTTTTTGGCACCAACCAATTGTCACGTGGATATTACTATTTGATGAATTATCACACGTGATAATGGATGTGTCAAGTGAAATAAATGCAAAGAAGACTTTTAAAGTGGTTCGGATGCTAAGGTAGCAAATCCTACGTCCACTGATTCGTATTGATGTTGGTGTGGGTCAGGTCACGAAGCGGACTTACATACATAAGAGTTATGAAAAGTAAATGTTTTTTACAAGAGAGAGAGAGTTTTTTTCATATAAAGAATGGCCGAATCCCTTTAATGAAGGGGTCTTCTTCATTTTATATCAAACTGAAGCGTGTAATCATCATTAAATCCATGGGTTGGTGCGATTGTCAGGATATAATCTGGCTTTACGTCACATTGCCCTCTTCCCAAGCTGACTTCGCACGATTTGCTGCAGAAAAATGGACGTGTGTGAGCTCCATATCATGTGGTAGGTCTGACGTATGCGTGTTGCTCTGATGGGAGCAGGTCGCCCTTCACACGATTTTCCCACGACTCCCCTTTATTTTCCAAGGCATACCAGAAGCCCCCTAGTTTGTAAGGTTTGAGGATCGAGCCTTGGAAACTAAGTCACATTGGAGGCTTTGGTCGCTCCGACCTGGATGGGACGAGCCTCGGCTCAGACTCGCAGCGAACACGATCTCGCGCGATCCCTTACCTAAGCGACCTGACAATCTTCATCCTAGCGACCTAGACTTGACGGACGCTCCTTTCCGTACCTTAGAGGTTCAATGAACCTAGCTCTGCGCTGTTAGGCGCTTTGCACGCGTTACATCGTCTGTCAGACACATTAAATGCGTTGTAGGATGACCCGACGCCGTTTTGACAGCATTGATTGTGTAACACCTTTGAAACGACAACCCCTATTACTGCATTTAATGTGACGTGGGTTTGAAACGATGCCCCTTTTCATGGCATTTAATGCGACGTGGGGCGCATTTAATGCGGGGAGAGAGAGAATTGCCGTTTCGGTTCCGAGGGGCGGTAACCGTCAATTCGCAATCCATATAAAAACTTTGTATTTTCCAGATGAGGTCACCGAAATTTCTTTCGCTTCGAGTGACAAACTTTTGCAAACCAAGAATCATTCTCTCCCGATCGGCGCTTTTCAGGCAACCAAAACAAGTTTCGGCCCCAGCTCCATATCCCACAGAGTAAGGTTCTTTCCCTCCCTTTTTTTTTTGCACTGGTTTGGTTGAACCACGGCGTTGGGTCTTCCGGTGTTTCACCGGAGTCGCGACGCCGTCATTGGATTCGAGCCGTGGATGGCGGCTTGAATCACCGCTAGGTTTTAAGTTTTTGTCCCCTGCCGCCGCACAGGGCAAACACGAAGGCCTAAATGACCGTGTCTGTCGATGTTGCACACTGGAATGGAACCTTCAACATCCAGGACCGAGGGAGGAGCCAGCTCGTCCTCGTGGGGGCTCCCGAGGACGCAGCTCTTGATGTCTACTCGGTTCTCACCCCCGAGGAATATGCTAGAATAAAGAAGCAGTTCGACATCCGCGCGGAGGTGTTCCTCGACCATACTAGGCCGTCACGGCGTCCGGCCGACGGCCTTGCCGCGATCTCTGAGGAGATCTTCAAGGGTGGAGGGAGGATTCATTTCCATCCTTTCATCAGGTCGGTCCTGGATCATTTCGGGATCGCACCGATGCAGTTAACGCCAAACGCGTATGTCATCGCGGTCGCGATGTACATCGCGTGCTGCGAGAACGGCTTGGGAGAGCCAACGGCGGTCGAGCTTCGGCGTCGCCTACTACCTTAAGAAGAGTAGGGACAAGGACTCAGATTATTTCTCCGCGACCTACCATTACCGCGGGGATACACAGCTATCCCAGCAATGCGGGGGCCTACGAGACAAAGTTTTTCTTTTTCTTTTATAACGGCCACTACCATTTTCAGGTTCCAAGTAGGTTTTCTTTCACTGGGTTGTTTGCCTGCTCCCTTGATCCATTGTAACGACCTGTTTTCTTTTGCGTTAACAGAACGACTGAGCAGAGGCTACTCGTCGACCCAGACAGACTTGTATCTTTCGGGGTATTGGACGACGAGCAACGGGACACGAGGAAGCTTGTGACAACCGCGAACCTGCGGAAGTACGGTTTTTTCACCAACGCAAGGCGTCGTTAGAACCCCTGGAAGGTAAGTTATACTGGTCCCTTTCTGGTCGTGGAATAAATTCCCTTACTGACGAGCTTAAATGCAGAGACCATGCCCCCAAAGGAGTCCGGGCAGCCCGCCGAGCACCATTTGTTTTCCCTCGATCGAGGAGGGAGAGAGAGACCGAAGCTGCCCATGCTATTCCAAAGACAACCTGCCGCGAAGCCACGCGCCTTTGCGCCTCTGCTCCCCGCACAAGAAGCGGACAGAGATAACAGTCGCCGGGCACCGTCCCTCAGCCGCCCCTGCGGGAAGGCTCTGGCCCAAAGGTCCAAGAAGAGGAAACAGGTCCAGGCCGAAGAGTCTGAAACCGAATCCGAGGAGGAACCTCTGAGGACGCGCCAAGAATCCAGGAGGTCGGGTAAAGAGCCCGCGAGCGAGGTGGCGCGGCGAAGGCGGCGAAGGATGCACCTGCTTCTAGACTGCAGGGGAGTCTCGCCCTGAGCACCTGCAGCGATAGTCTATGGCCTGCTTGAATGCGAGCTAACGGAGTCATACGACGAGTTCGCTGACACGGGCGACGACCTGATGGATAGGTCGTTCCAGCATCTGAGCAAGGTAAATGAGTTGGACTCAAGACTTCATTCTCATTTATTCCACTAACTTATATCTTGCTCGCAGGCGTTACTTGCGCTGAGGATGGCCATGGAAAAGACGCGGCTGGGGGCCGCAAAGGGGACAAACGACCTGGAGGAGGAGGTCGCGAAGCTGAAGCAGAACTTGGAGTCCGTCGAAGCGGAGAGAAAGAGGCGTCGCGACGAATGATATCCCGAACCAAAAGGATGCCGCCCTACGAACGGTGGGTTTCCAAAAGACGGAGCTCGACCGACGCGCGGAGGAAGTTAAAGAACTTCAAAGGGCAACCGCCAGCCTATCCAAGGAGGTCGGGGAAAAGGATCAGGAGCTCCAGGCGACCTTCGCACGAGCTCAGCGAGCTGAACAAGACAGTCAAGCTCTCGAGGCCGAACTCTAGGGGAGTCAGGACAAAATCACTTCCTTGATTGAAGAAATGCAGAACCAGTCAGGGGACCTGGAAGAAAAGGCCGCGGACTAGGCAATCGGGTCTATCTACTCCCTGCGGGCAAGGAACCCGGATTTGGACATGTCCGACCTCCCGGAGAGTTGGCAAGCGACTTTGCGGATCATGGCCGAAGAGGACGATCTGGAAGCCGCGGGCGCCCAACAACCCGACCAACCAGCCTTAAGCGTAATGAGTTGTTCCCACTGTAATCGGGTCTTTTGACTTTGTAAATGAATGGAACAATCTTTTCAATTTGCAGTTCACTTTTTTCATATATTGTATGTACAATTTACAATTCGCGATTTACATAAGCAATTGTCTACGAGTTATTACATGCGAACAGAACACATACGAACTGTTTCAGGCGAATAAAGTAATACTCAAAAGAAATGAACAAAAATTGAGCTGAGTTTGAGATTGCTGATAGTATGGCCGGAGGTGCTCGGCATTCCAAGCTCGGGGTACTTTGGAGCCATTCAATCTTTTGAGATGGTAGGTCCCCTGGCCCTGATTACCTTGTCGACCCTGACGGACCTTCCCGCTTAGGGCCCTCCCCAGCACCCCCGCACTTGGCCTCTCCGGGTCCCGAGGAGAACTTCCTTTAGCACAAGGTCTCCGACCTGGAAGTCTTTTCGCTTGACCTTTGAGTCGAAGAACCTTTTTGCTCGCTGCTGATAGGCTGCTACCCTTAGCGAAGCCTTGTTGTGGTGCTCCTCGACCAGGTCCAAACTTGTCCTCATAAGCACTTCGTTTTCGACCTCATCGTACAAGTCCCTCCGGAAGACCACCTGGCCCACCTCACAGGGGATCATCGCCCTCGAGCCATAGGCTAGCGAAAATAGGGTTTCCGAGGTGGAGGATCTTGGAGTTGTCCTGTAGGCCCACAATACTTCGGGGAGGTCGTCAGCCCAATTTCCTTTGGCTGCCCTGAGCTTGGCCTTCAGAGTGTGCTTGATGGTTTTGTTGATCGCCTTAACTTGGCCATTCGCATGTGCGCAACCGAGGCAAATTTTTTTATGGATGCCCCACTGCCGCAGAATCGCTTGAACTCCTCATTATCAGGCTGCTCCCATTATCCGAGATGAGGGTGTGAGGAATTCCGTACGCACACTATGTTCTTGAAAACGAAGTCTTACTTTCTCGGGTCGTGGATCGTGGCTAGTGGCTCTGGCCTTGACCCATTTTGTGAAATAGTCTACCGACACACGCATACTTAACCCCTCCCTTTCCCTACGGCATGGGGCCGTATAAGGTCGATCCCCCACATGGAAAATGGCCAGGGGCTAGTCATAGTAATCAGCGAGATGGGGCTCACGGAATGTTCGCGAATTCAAGGCATTTGTCGCACTTCTTGACAAAGTTGTGCATCTTCTTGGATTCAGGGCCAATAATATCCCTGGCGAACGACCTTGTTCGCAAGAGATCGAGCTGCTACGTGGTTACCGTAGATCCCTTCATGAATTTCCCTCATGATGTAGTCTGCTTCTTCATTGGTTACACATCGGAGGAGAGGGACACTGAATCCTCTCTTGTACAGCTGATCTCCGATGAGTGTGAAACAAGCTGACCTTACTCGTAGGGCTCTTGCTTCGACCTTGTCGCTAGGCAAGGTCCTATCCTTGAGGTACTGGACAATGGGAGTCATCCAGAATCACCGAATCAGCCACTACTGCTCGCTGAATGATAGTCGGAGAACCGACAAAACGAACAGGAATGCTATCAGGAGCCTCAGAATCTAATGACGAGGCTATCTTTGCCAAGGCGTCCGCTATAGAGTTGCTCTCCCTGGGGATCTGAGTGATTTCAAAGTGCTTAAACGACCTCAGAGAGACCTTAGCTTCTTTCAGGTAACGGACCATGTTCTCTTCCTTAGCTTGGTATTCCCCTAGGATCTGGTTGACGACCAGCATAGAGTCGCTATAAATACTGATCGCGGTTGCACCCATTTCTTTGGCGAGTCGCAACCCGGCGAGCAGAGCTTCGTATTCGGACTATCATTGGTTCGCTTTAAACCCGAACCTCGAGAATACCATGAATTCGAGCCCCTCCCCTGGGCTCACCGTAGAAGACCCGCACCTCCGCTTTTCTTTTCGCTTTGATGACCGTGCTGTGTTCCGAATAGCTTCTTGTCCGGCTTTGCTAGACTGTTGCTCTCTCGGGAGATAGGAGAATCCTGAGATGAAGTCCGCAATGCTCCGCTTTCGATGGTCGACTGGCGTATACTTTAGGTCGAATTGGCTCAGCTCCATGGCCCATTTAAGCAGTTTACCCGAGGCCTCCGGTTTCTAGAGGACCTGCCTGAGAGGGTAACTTGTCATTACGTTGATTGTATGGGCATGGAAATAAGGTCGTAGCTTTCTGGACGCGACCAGCAAGGCAAAAGCTAGTCGCTCCATTTCCGGGTACCGCATCTCGGCATCCGATAGACACTTACTTGCATAATATACCGGCCACTGAGCTTTTTCCTCTTCCCGTATTAAAGCTGCGCTAACCGCGAACTGAGATACGGACAAGTAGATGAGCAGGATTTCCTGTGGAAGAGGCTTAGAGAGGAGAGGTGGCTTCCCAAGATGCTCTTTTATACTCCGAACGCCAGCTCGCATTCCGAAGTCCACTCGAATTTCTTATTGGCCTTCAACATTGAAGAATGGTAAACAATGCATGCTGTTAGCCTTGATATGAAGGCGACTTAGTGCCGCTATTCGCCTGCCTCGCACTCATGACCTACTTTTTGCTGGTCGGGCTCTCTATATCGAGTAGAGCTTGGATCTTTTCGGGGTTTATTTCTATGCCCCGCTGATTGACCATATATCCCAGGAACTTCCCTGACGATACCTCGAACAAACATTTAAGAGGGTTCAGCTTCATCCTGTAGAGTCGGAGTATGTCAAACATCTCAGCGAGATGCGTAATATGCTCTGAGGCGACCTGGGATTTGACCAGCATGTCGTCCACATAGACCTCCATTGTCCCCCCGATCTGGTCGGAGAACATTCAGTTGACCAACCTCTGATAGGTCGCTCCTGCATTCTTAAGGCCGAAGGGCATGACTTTGTAACAAGATGCGGGGCCCCCGTCCGTTATGAAGGTCGTATGTCCTCATCCGGCTTTATACATCGGGATTTGATTGTATCCCGAATATGCATCCATGAAGCTTAACAGCTCGTGCCCTGAGGTGGCATCAACGAGCTGGTCGATTCTTGCCAGGGGGAAGCTATCTTTTGGGCAAGCTTTGTTCAGGTCGCTGAAATCCACGAAGGTCCGCCACTTGCCATTTGGCTTCCTTACTAGGACCGGGTTGGCAACCCAGGTCGGGTAAAGAGCCTCGCGAACAGATCCATTTCGGAGGAGGTTCTCCACTTCTGACTTTAATGCGGCGTACCGCTCCGGATCCATCGCCCTCCTCTTTTGGCGAATCGGCTTGCTTCAAACCTCCGACGTTTAGCGAATGGCGTATGATGTTCTTGGCGATCCCACCATATATTCGCATGCGACTGTGCGAACACATCAATGTTCTCCTCAAGAAGTTTACTAGCTCTTAAGCGAGGGCGAGGATTGAGATGCTTCCGATCCTTAGCACTCGGCCTCTGGCTTTTGGATCAACCGTAATTCCATGTAGATCCTCCACCAGGCCGCTCGGGGGGATTTCCTGAATCCACGGATCTATATTATCCTCCGCCGGACCAGGTTGTGGCTCGGTCTGGCTGATCGCCATAGCTTGGCAGGGTGCACACCGCGAAATGCCCTTTCTTTTGTCGGCCATTTGGACCGATTTTACATAGCATTCGCGAGATGCGCTTTGCGATCCGCTTACCTCCCCTATCCCCGTTGGGGTGGGGAACTTCATCTTGAGATGATAAATGGAAGTGACTGCCCTGAAAGTTCTCAGTAGAGGTCACCCTAAGATTCCATTGAAGGCAGATGGGCAGTCCACGACCAAGAACTCTGTAACCCTAGTCACCTCGTCGTAGTCGCCGAGCGTGACTGGGAGCTGGATTGTTCCGCATTTGGGGATCAGGTGATCCCTTGTAAAACCGTACAGAGGCATCGAGGCTGGCTTCAGGTCGGCCTCGACCAGGTTCATTCTATCGAAAGCGGATTTGAACAGAATGTTCACAGCGCTTCCGTTGTCCACAAGCATTCTGCAGACATTATGACACCCTATCAGGGGCGTGATTACCAGAGCATCCTCGTGAGGATGGTGCAGCGAGCTGCCTCCTTCTCGCAGAAGGAGATTGGTTCCTCTTTTCTGGCTTTCTGAGGTCGCTGTGAAGTATTCATTACCCTGATCGGGTCATAATGCGCTTCGCGAGCATATCTTTCCTGCGCCCCTCGCGTGTTTCCCGCGAGGTGCGGGCCTTCGAAAATTATGTTAACACTATCATACCCACTGCGATCACGGCGCTTTTTCTTTCGCTCCCCTTGGTTCTCTTTTGGGGAGTCGTCAATGTACTCCTTGAAGTGCCCCTTCTTGATGAGCTCTTCGATAGCCTGCTTTAGAGCTCGGCATTCATCGGTGAAGTGCCCATTATCCCGATGGTAATGGCGGCACTTTTGTTTCAGCTCGCCAGAGGGGGTTTTCATGGGTTCGCTCACGGAGGCAGGGCCGCCTCCTGACGGGATCGGGGATTACAGATACGGACACATTCAGCGGAGTATATTGAGCCTCGTCGCGATCGCGACGAGGAACAGGAGCATAAGACTTTTTCTGCTCGTAGCGGGGTTTTTTCCCTTTTCGCTGATCGGCAGTGTCTCCTTGCCGCCGTCCGTTATCTCCCCGACCAGGCGTACTGTTGGAAGTGCCGTGATCGCGACGGCGGAGTGCCGCCAACAAATTCTCTATCCGGAGATACTTTTCTGCAAGGTTATAGAACCTGGTGAGGGAAATGTTGTCCTCAGCCTGCAGTTCTTTCCATAGGTCGGTTTGTGGGCGAACTCCAGCTATTATAAGAGTTCGGATGGACTCTTCTGGAGCGTGTGCCATTTTGTTGAGCTCCCTGTGGAAGCGGTCAATGTAGGATTGCAGGGATTCGTTGCTTTCTTGCCTTATGTTGCTGAGGTAGCTCAAGGGCATTGAAAATTTCTGATTGGCCTGGAAATGCCGCAGGAACGTCGTGCCTCTCTGAGGCCACGAACCGATCGATCCCGCTGGGAGCGACCTCAACCACCGCTTGGCGTGAGAGGTCAGCGTCATGGCCAAACAACGACATTTTGCAAGGTCCGAAACCTGGTGGAGCTCCATCAGGTCGTTGAACTCATACAAATGATCCTGCGGATCATAGTTTCCATCAAACGGCCGCATATCTGGCATTCTGAATCTGGTGGAAGTGGAGCAGCTAGCACTTCAGGAGAAAATGGGGATGTTGAGGCGACCTGCGCCTGTTCGTTTTGCTGCTCCCTTAACTTGTCTAGAGCTCGCTGTAGCTCCTCAATTTGTGGTAACGGAGCCAACCAAGGGTTGCTTTCACCCATGCGAGCCCAGCCTTCCCGATTGCGGTTTAGGAGAGTTCGGAGGTCGGATCCCTCCTCGCCTCGGCCGTTATTTCCAGCCGCGCTTGACACACGCTGACTAGAGGCGTGTGAAGGCGTGTGTTGTGCGGGGGCATTTTCACGACCCTCGCGGTGGTGGTACGAACCGCCCCGCAAGGTGTGGGGGCCACCCGCATGGGAACGATCGGGGTCGTTCTACTGGTGGTGATAGGAATCATCGCATCCAGCATTTTCGCTTGGGTTTGCCTGCGACGTGGCATGGGACAGCTCGGGGTTTACTTTTTCACCGAGTCTCAGCTTTGCCGACACCGCTCGGGGCGCCTTTTGTATTCGCTGGCCCTTGGGAACCCGTAGGCTTATTTTTTGCCACTTGCTTACCCTTCTGCGCTTACGCACTGCAGGTGCTTTCGCACACGGGCTATTACCCTTTCTTTGCCAGCTTTCGCGCGACCTACAAAGCTTTTTGGCTTGTACCGCTCCGCATGTCGTAGATGACATGCCTCGGTCCAAACGGTCCAACCTCGGTTGGACCGTCTGGAGAGTATTGTCGAACCTCTCCAGGTAGCTCCTAATAGCAGGTCCGGCTTATGAGTTGCTGGGGTATTCCCAGCGCATTTTGCGAAACTGGAGGTATGTTGGAAGGGATGTCCCTCTGGGCTAGGGGGACTCCTTCAAGACGCTGCTTGACTGCTCAGTTCGAGCCAGTGGCCATTTGTTCATGAGGGCCCGTGAGGTCAAAGATTATCCTGATGAAGGGTAGACACTAAATCAGGCTCCTCCTTCTATGTTAAATCCGTTGATGTCGCTTTTTAACACCAACCAATTGTCACGGATATTATATGAATTATCACATCGATAATGGATGTGTCAAGTAATAAATGTAAAGAAGACTTTTGCCCAAAATGGTTCGGATGTAAGGTAGCAAATCCTACGCTCCATCGACAGATTGATGTTCCGTAGCAGTCGCGTATCGACGTATATAAGAGTTATAAAAAGTGCGTTTTTTATAGCAAGAGAGAGAGTTTTTCATATAAAGAATGGCCGAATCCCCTTAATGAAGAAGACCCTTCATTAAGGGGATTCGGCCATTCTTTATATGAAAAACTCTCTCTCTTGTAAAAAACACTTACTTTTCATAACTCTGTACGCTACCAGCTTCGCGACTGGGACACCAACATCAATACGAATCAGTGGACGTAGGATTTGCTACCTTAGCATCCGAACCACTTTAAAAGTCTTCTTTGCATTTATTTCACTTGACACATCCATTATCACGTGTGATAATTCATCAAATAGTAATATCCACATGACAATTGGTTGGTGCCAAAAACGAGCATCAACAGCTTCGTTTCTTTCTCTTCAGAGTTAATTAATGTAAAATGCAGCTTTAAG
Organism: Pistacia integerrima; assembly: GCA_026225825.1. Classification (NCBI taxonomy): domain Eukaryota; kingdom Viridiplantae; phylum Streptophyta; class Magnoliopsida; order Sapindales; family Anacardiaceae; genus Pistacia; species Pistacia integerrima. The sequence goes on along the minus strand of CM047743.1, from coordinate 22,960,688 downwards.
CATCATGTAATTGGCTCAAGCATTTTGGTTTTGAAAATATATTGATTTTGAGTTGATGAAGTTATAAATTTGACTTATCAGAATCCTGAAGCTTCATTTTACACCAAATGGGAAAGTCTCACTTTCATATGTTTATAAAACCAAAACAGAACAAAAAATATGTAGGAATAATGAATGATAAAATTCTAACCAAATCTGCATGTTGATCAAATCCTCTATTGGATCAATCTGACACAATCCTTGGAGAGGCTGTGCCACAAATATTTAGATCAAACAAGCCATTCAAATAAACCTCTAAATGCCAATATTTCTGCAACAATATTTATACAATCAGCTAATTAGACAGCTAATAAGTCTGTGTTTTAGTAACCAACATTTTTAATATCACAGGGAGAGCAAACATAGCAACATTGCTGCCACTATAGAAACTCCAATGTTGGCAACATTTTGTTTTGTCACTTGAACTTGGTGCAAGAATAGGAGCACCAGTCGGACTAGACCCGAAGTCGAACTCCGTATCATCTGGAGTGGAGCCATTGGCCACGGGAGGTAGCGGTGGATCAACAATATCTGCTATATTCAGGGATGGGTTTGGGGCGCTTGCCGGCAGCTGTACTGGTTCAGGTATTATACTAAGCATATCCCCAGGTGCAATGGGTAAAATTGTATAAGGCAGATCAGCATTGAGGTCAGAACATGGGCTTCCTGCAATTCTTAAAAGTGTAGTGAACTAAATATTTTTTTCTTGGGTTGCATGTAATCATCATTTTATTCAAAAGTTTTACACTTACTCAGATATTTGGAGGCAGTAGCAGGAAACTCTGTTACAATCCCGTCTACACCCATTCCTCCTATATAAGTTGCGAGTTCTACGACAGGATCTGCGAAGTAATCGAACGCAAGTGAAATGAACTCGTTTTTGAAAACTGAGACATATACTGAGATATTTGCACCATGCATTTCCTTTAAAACATTCGTAAAAGTTACAATAAAACCGTCTCTGACTGTAATGAGACTAGGTCTCAGGACAATAACTACATCAGCATACTTCTTGGTTTCCTCCACCGAATCTTTTGGAGCATCGCTTACTTCGTTCTTGAGGTGCAAGACTCTCTTATAAGCACGGACACCAGAAAACTTGGACAACACGGAACTGTCATCAGATGAGATCAATACTAGCTGAGTAGATTGCTTGTCAAATGTAGCATTACTTAGGGCATTGGTGACAACATCTACTATGCCAAGACCCTTCTTTGAAGCTAGATAAGCAGCATTCTGAGTAAGGAGGTTATGAATTAGA
>CM047743.1:22840981-22959288 GCA_026225825.1 Pistacia integerrima | reverse complement strand
GGTTATGAATTAGAGAAGTGCTAATTAATAAGTGAGAATTTGTTAAGAAAAGTGAATGGTTACCTCTATGTTGATCTGAACTCCAGTAACTGCCTTGGTCTTTGCCAGCTCCAGGAATTCATCAATGGCCACAAATTTTCCTTGGTTCTTAGCTTGAGGGTTTCTTTGGAAGGTATCAGTTTCAGTTGCAAAAGGGCTTTCCATTTCAGCTGAAGCAGTAAAAGTTTGACAAGTGAGGATGCTAGCTGAAGATTAGCAGGTAAACAAAAAGGGGAAAGTATTCAAAAAAAAAAAATTATGCTTCAATGATTGAATCTCGCTCACGTTAGATCGAACGAAAAGATTCCCTTGTTTTGTTGAATTGCAGGAATACTGGTGACTCGAGACATGAAAGAGGTCATCACGGTTGTTTTTCCCATGAGGTCTGGTGAATCCAAGCAGAAGGCAACTCCATCTTTTGACATTTGAACTGAGCAGTCGATTATGTCAGTTCCGTCATCGATCGCTTGCTGATATGCCAAATCAGTACTGCCAGGATAAACCCCACTTGCCCCATTGTGAGATATGATCAAAGGTTTCCCTGGAAAAGCATAGAATTTTACATTAACATTACAGTGCAACTTATTCATCTTGTGCATCTAAAATTTGTGTATAAGATTAGGATCTTACCTCTGACAGGTTTGGTAACATTGTTTAGTGCAAAGCATGCTGCATCAAAGAAAATAGTTGGAGTGTTAATTCAGAGAAATTCTCAAGCACAACATGTCAGATAACTGTTAAGAGACAAAATATTGGCCAAATTTCTTGAAGAAATTGCAAACCTATGCTTTCTGATGCTGTAGGAGGAAAATCTGTGATAAATCCGTCAACAGCAAACTGTGAGTTATCAATAAATTTCAAGTACTCATTTGATGGATCATAGCTGTAATTGTAGCTTAGTTGAACATCATTTTCAAAACCAGAAGCATATACTTCTAGTCCTTCTTTATGAGCATCAGTCACAAGAGTAGTTGCAGGATCCAGATATCCTGTTTTATTATTAATGGGAAATATGTAAATTTTTCGGGACAACAATGCCGGAAGCAAAAGATTCTTCAAGATTTCACTGTATGTTTGATTGGTTGTTGGTTCAACTTCATTCGGGTTGAGGAACACGAAAACGAGCTTTGTCCTTGCCTTGTTCACCTTCCCACCAATGGCCTTCAGAAAACCAATCTCAGGAGATGATAAGTAATTTATGCCTCCAACTCTGACAGACTTCTGAAGATAGCCTTCCACACTGAGGTTGTGTTGAGAATAGAATGTGTCATACTACAAAAGGGAGCAATTAGCAGAAGAGAAGGAAAAAAAAAAAAAAAAAAATTCTTTCTGAAACAAGAGGTTAAAGAGGAAAGAAGAGAGAAAATACCTGAACATTTAACCAAAACTGAGGAGGTTTAGTTCCCACTACATCTTCAAAAGTAGATATTGGAAATTCTCCATCAAATACGGATGGTCTGGAGTACACATTCTGAGTCACTGCAAGATAAACACATAGTAAATCAAAGAAAACCGATCAGAACCAAATCAATACATCAACGTGGCATCGGTGTTTTAAAGTCCCCCAGACCTGCCCACATGTATTGCACCATAGCTATCAGATTTGCTTTTGGTACGGCTATGTCTATTTTACATTTTTACTACAAGAATGTGTTTCTTATACGATGGGTCTCATATACTACATCAATTAATTCTAAAAGATAAAACTTCAGTAAAATTTCTTATATCAGAAACTGTTTTGTCTTTTAGTCTAATAAACAAGAGCTGGAATTAAAAAAGCTGATCAGCTCTATAATCCAAAGCAAACCACCCTTTAATATCCTGTCCATTAACCTTGTAAGTTGTCTTTCCATTGGGGTAAATCATGCCAATATTTGTTGAATTATCAAGCTGGATATCTGCCATGCAAATTCCAACACCATCCTTTGTCAATTGCAGATTGCACAACATAGCTACGCTAGACAGACTCATCGGAGGCTTCACCAAGCTATTCGCAGCACTACTCGATTCCGGAAGAACCCCCGAGAACCCTCCTCGAGCTACCACCAGAGGCTCAGCTCCTGCAAACAGATTCAGGAACCAAAATTTTGTTAATTCAATTTGTTTTCAAAACAAAATTGTATTGATTTTAGTTCCAAAACCAAGTACCATTTAGAGTCTGCCATTTCTTTGCAGGCTCAGCAGCTTTCTGCCTCAGGGTTTCTCTTCCTAAATTTTACATTGACAGCTTTTGTATTGATCAACAAGAAAATGAAAGACAAACACCTTATCATCATCTTCAAATCCTGTTACAAATTAGAGTAAACGAGCCGCGAGAGTTAACTCGTATTCACGAGAGTTCAATAGTGTAGCAAACAAAGAAAGAAAGAAAAACAGTTATGTTCTTATTTCTGGATTTCTCTTGTGTGTATTTTGTTTATGTTGTGAGGACAAGTTTTATATTTTATGTAACCGACTCATGTTTTGGACATTGTCAAAACCAGTTATGTTCTTATTTCTGGATTTCAAGTGTGTTCTATTTCCATGTATTTTACTCTGTGTTTCCGGACTTTTTTTTAAGTTGCTAATGACATATTGTTTTCAGATTTCCAATTACGTGTCTACTTTATATATTTTTCTTATGGGAATAAATATTATTGATATGTGGGTTTTATTCAAAGAAAAACAGAAAACCGTTGGGCTTCAAGAAAACAGAAAGTGGGTGCACTGAGTTCCACTGAAGCTGAGAATCGAGCCTTGTCTCAAGCATCAATTGAATTAGTGTGGATAAGAAATTTGTTTCTGGAGTTAAAGATATTCAGCAAATTTGTTCCCGTCTTGTGGTGTGCAATCTCATTGCTGCTTCTTTGGCATCTAATCCAGTATTTAATGTCAGAACCAAGAAAATTGAGATTGATGTACAGTATGTCAGAGAGCTAGTAACCAGCAAGAAACTAGCAGTTCAGTATGTAGGTACTGTATATCAAACTGTTGATATTTTAACCAAACCTCTTGCTGCAGCCAGGTTTTGTACACGTCGTAGCAAGTTAAATCTTATCTCAGCGTCTAATTTGAGGGGCGATGTTGTTGCAAGCTGAAACTTACTGCGTTAGTTCAGCTTAGTGGGGAGATGTTGCAAAGATTACAAAAAAAGAATTAAAAGGTAGAATAAGCTGCTGCTGGTGTGTATGAAAAACAAAGGAGCAGATGGAATTCTGATCTTTGAAATTCAGTTTATAGGTTGTTAAACGGTTTCCGTCACCGTTAGTTGAGATTAGTCTTACGAGTGTTAACGGATGCTGGATGGTGTTGAAAAACTTAACTGAAACACAGCGTTTTGCGAGTTCAAGTAATACGCTGCGTTCCATTAAAAAACCCACAACCAAGAACGTTGAAGAACAGCAAATCAAAAGCAGGGGTTTTAAGCTTAAAACCCAGAAAAGTGCAGACTGAAAAATTGAAGAAGGGAGCAGGTTCTGTGTGTTGCATGGCGGTCAAAAGCACGTCTAATAATTACAAAGTTTTAAGGAAGTATTTAGTTAAACTTTTGCGACACAAATTCTTAATCTTTAGTTCCATACAATTTAAGGGATTGACACTAAAAATAATTCTATCTAATGTACATTGAATAATTAAACAAAGTAATTTCTGTTGAATATTTACATTAAAAAATATTTTTATCTATCCTAAACTAAACTCTTCTAAAATAAAGATATTTAGATACAAGATTAAACTGAGAACTACTGCAATAAAATTAACAAATGATGAAAGCAAATTGTTTGTCTAATGAGACATACTTTTTAGCAGTCGATTGTATTGTCTGCAATCATACTAAGGTGGTTTACTATCAGTACTGCAATATTTCACTCGTATTAACGTGATATAATCTCATTAATCGATAATATTAAAACAATATTATATACAAAGATTATCTAAAACTGATTGTATTGAAACAGGATGCAAAAAAGATTTTTTCGCTAAACTCATAAAGAAACAAGAATGAAGGGTCCGATGACACTATAAATAAATACCTTCAAAACCATTCACCAGGTTTTGTAACCTCCAAACTCAGTTGTTTGGGAATAAGCTTTGTTCTCAAAGGGTCACTCTCCCTTCCCTTTGATTTCAGTGAAGTTTTTTTGTATTGTTGCCAAATTGAATTCTTAGCAGACTAAGCTTGGAAAGAGTTTCAATTTCTGTGGTATTCCTAAATTAAAATCCAATCTATTTCAACATATGGATGAAATATTTCAAGACTTGAAGATCAGTCAGGAGGGTTCCTTTTGGATTCTCAATTTGAGCCAAATTTGCATTTGTTTTGTAGCACTAGCAGTGTGATCTGGGATTAGATCCAAAAGTATAAGTCAATTGTATTGAGTAGTTTGGACAAAATTTAAATTGAGATGGCAACGTTCAAGAAAATGTTATACTTAAAAATGTTATCAATGAGTATATAAACCTGAGAGAGACTTCAAATTTGCAGAGTCCCTCTCAACATCAGTATTCAATGTATTCAAAGCAAAAAAATTCATCCTTGAGTATTTATTCCTCATGAAAATGGATTCATGCAAACATCTTATATAAGATAGAGCATAAAAGTGATTATGGTTCCGGTGGGGTCAACCCAATGAGCCAAATTTGGGACCGGCTGCCACTGGCCTAGGCCTATGCCACCAAGAGTGGGATGTGATCACTGCTCTGTAAAACACATGGCTCAACTAAATAAGAGAAATCCAGTCCATGGCATCAATGGTTGAGCAGATTGTGAGCAGTTTCTTGTGTTGGGCCTGAAACTCTTGGGGTCTTTTTTCTTTTTACCCTTTTTGGGAGAGGAGCTCAGCTCCTCAGTCCTTATTTAGGCCATAACAACTCAGGTATTGTTGGGGCTATATTTGATTGTGTGTCTATCTATTTTCTTTATTGGGGTTACACTGTTCTCTACCTTGGATGCCATCTGCGTTATCTTTCGTGTATTGTTTTTTGGGGTAAGAATATGCAGTGCCCTGGAGATTTGGTTTTGCGGGGAGAGCTTGTGAAGCAGAAAAACGTTTGATTTTATTATCATCAGCCATTGCATGAGAGATACTTTATGCTGTAGTTCTTATTGGTGGTTGCATTTGTCCTTTTCTGGCTGGTATTTTTTAAAAGGTTGCTTGGGGTTCATATTATGATGTCTTGCACTTCTTGTTGTGGTAGAGCTATCATGTATGTTTGCCGTGTTAAGTTCAAAGAAGAAAGACTTAAATAGGCAGTTCTTTTTTTTTTTTTTTGGTGGAATTTGGTACCATAAGAAGGCCGCTTCTGCTGGTTTTGTGGTGCTTTTTTGGCTGGAAAGTTCAGAGGAAAATTCTTTAACCAGTGTGTGAAGTCCCTGGGTTTATGTCATTTGAGCTGGAGAGTTTATTTAGCATTTCGTCATATGAATATGTAGTATGGTTAGTTGTAGGGCTTTTGTCTGGGCCTTCTTTTTCATAAGGCTTAGCTTGTACAGAATTGTTTTTCCCATGCTATGGCCTTTGTTTTTTTAGTTTGATTCTTGGATTTGTCCAAGGCTCTTTAGAGGAAAGGGCCTCCCTTCCTTCCCGGGTTGTATTTTTTCTTTTCTAATTATCGGGTTTAACCAAAACAAATACTCTCTTTATTCCAAATCTCTTAACTACATTTTTTATCTCTTCTCTTCTCTTGTTTCGTCTCATTTGCAAACAATCATTCTTCAAATGTTAGAGATGCCTTTGAGTCTAAAAGACTAAAACTCATACCTAAGAAGAATATATTCAAGACACCAATTGCTATAAAAAATTCTAAGACCGTAAAGAGTTTCAAAGATAATTGTTTTGATATCGATTTTATTATTAAAACTTATTGAAAAATTTTGCGATGGTCAGATATGATGATTGACCAATGGGAATTAGAAGAATAGGGAGTTGGGTATGAAACTGGATTGAACAAAAGACAAAAAAGGTGATATTTCTCTTGGGGGACTTTTGGTAGTTAGATATAAATGTTATATAATCCCATTGGAACTTAAAGATAAAGGTGAGGCTTTTTTACTTTGTAAAATAAGTGCTCTGGCATTGAAAATTCTGTCTAATAAAAAACAAACCAAATAATCACTTTATATAAGTTTTGGTATTCCGATTGCATTCGTTATGTTGAGCTGGTCAATTAAAGGGGAAGCAGAAAACCGAAAGGACTATAACTTTTTTTTTTTTTTTTTTAAATTATTATTAATTAAAGAGGAAGGAGAAAGAACTTTTTTTTTTATTGCTTTTTAGGTTTTAGTTCACATTGCTTTTGAGGTTTAAGTAGGCAATGCCTTGCTTTTACTTTTAGTTCATGTTTAAATTAAATCATGCATATTTTCTTATAGAGTGTGCTATTTGTTGGAGTTATCGACTATTTCAGCATTAATGGATAACGAAGACGCACTCGGGAGTCCCGTCCCCAAGCCCGTAGGCGGTTTTGGGCTTTTCCATGTATAACCGCTGTATGATTTCTTTTAAGTTACTAAATCCTTATTGGGTTGAGCTTAGAAATAGGAATCCTTGTAAAACTAGGTTTAATCTCTTAAACCTAATAAATAAATATACTTTTCTCTTGTTATGTGTGTGAGAGTAATTCATTCATTGTAAACGAGAGAGGTGAGGCATATTGCAATAATATTGACTCAATTGGACGTAGCCCACATTGGGTGAACCAGGATACATCGCTCATATTATTTTTTTTGTTTACTATTTGATTTGTTTTACTATTATATTTTGTTCATGTTGTTGTCTCTATTTCGTTTACTATTGACCTTTCACTTATTATCAAATATAACCCCATTTCTAAATAAACTCCATTTTTTAATTTAAATAATAATTTAAGTTGTAAATATCCTTGATACTTTCAGCTAAAGGTTTACCAATGTAAAATTGATGGTTAATATGTATAACCACCATTTGAAATTAATATTTTTATGAATCTTTCACAAATACAACATACGATGAACAAACAAAGAAGAAAAAAGTATTTGAAACAAAATTAATTCTTTGATCTAGGCTTTTTTTCATATTTGATGTATTTATTTTTTAAAACTGAATTTGAAAATTGAAATGAAAAAAGTTGTCTCAAGTAATTAATAAATAATTATTTCATCATCAACATTATTATTTAATGCATGGTCCATAGATTATATTTCCAAGTTAACTACTCATGCTGACTTGGGCGAGGTCACATGATTCACGAAACTTTCAAGAGTCTTAGGCCCTACTTTCACTTTTACCTTTATCTTCTTCTCTTTTTCATTTAACCTTCAATATATAGATTTTATATATTGTAAACAAAATAATGCTGTGTGTCAATATCATTTCTTTTGTGCAACAAATGTAAACGTTCACACGTGGTGAAAAATATAAACAATGTCACCAATGATCCCCGTTTATAAGTTTTGGTGTGCCAATCTCAGTCGTTAAGCAGTCAATGAAAGGAGAAGGAGAAAGGACTTTGCTTGACGTTTCACTGAATATTTAAGACAATGTCACTATCATGCTGACTTTGAGGGCCACCACAGTCCACTTGACTCAAGTTTCACAAGTCTCTGGCCCTTTCTATACTCAATACGTATTCGCAGCGGGGCTGTTTGTACAACAGTATTTGCAACCCGCCTATAAATTCAACTCCATTCTCCTACAATGGTTAAGCACCATATCTACATTATCTGATTTATTTACTTACATACATTATGGGTTTATCCTTGTGTTTCTTCTCATTAATACGCTTACTTCTTTGGCTCTCTTTATTTCATCTTACACTCCTTCCTCATTTTACTTCTTCTGTGAAGCCACACTGCCATGATGATGAGCGTTCTTCATTGTTACAGTTCAAGGAAAGCCTAATTATCAATAAGTTCGCTTCTTCCGATCCTTCTGCTTATCCCAAGGTTGCATCCTAGGAAGGCTAATGATGATTGCTGCTCATGGGACGGCGTCACTTGCAATAAGGTTACTGGTCATTTGATTGGGCTTGACCTCACCAGTAGTTGCCTCTACGGTTCTATCAACTCTAGCAGTAGTCTCTTTCACCTTGTCCATCTCGAATGGCTTATCCTTGGTGATAATGACTTCAATGGCTCAAAAATCCCGTCCGAAATCAAGAACCTTTCCAGGTTGTCATGTCTTGACCTATATAATTCTAGTTTTTCTGGTCAAATACCATGGGAGTTCTTGGAGCTCTCAAATTTGGAGACCCTTGTCTTAACGTTTAATTTTAACTTGAAGCTCCAAAAGCCAGGTCTAAGAAGCCTAGTTGAGAAGTTAACCCACCTCAAAGTCCTATCTTGGTCATGTCAATATTTCTTCTCCGATACCTGATGTCTTGGCAAATTTTTCTTCGTTGACTGCCTTATCTCTTAAGGGGTGCCAAATGCAAGGTAAATTCCCTACAAAGATATTCCAATTACCCAACCTTCGCATTCTCAGTCTGCGATTCAATCCAGATCTCTTTGGCTCCTTGCCAGAATTTGAAAAGAACAGCCCCCTTGGAGTATTGAGAGTTGAGAGAACGAGATTTTCCGTTCAGATTCCATATTCAATAGGGAATCTTAATTCCTTATAGATCCCGGCTTTAAGTAATTGCAGTTTTTTTGGATCGATTCTGCCTTCCCTTGGAAATCTTACCAAGATCACTGTTCTTTCCTTAAATCGGAATGAATTTTCAGGTAAGTTGCCAGTTGCTATTGGAAATCTTTCTTCTTTAGAAGAACTGGACCTTTATCATAACAATTTTTTAAGCCAAGATTTTCTTTCATTGTCATGGATGGCCAACAATAAAAAACTTACTTACTTAGTCCTTGCACAAATCAACTTAGTTGGTGAAATTCCCTCTTGGCTCATGAGCCTAACACATCTAACTACTTTAGATGTGAGCCTCAACGAATTAAACGGTACAATCCCTTCTCAAATTAGAAACCTAACTAAACTTAATCTTGTTGCACTTCACTCAAATCAATTACAAGGCCCATTTCCTAGCGCTCTCTTTGACCTTAAGAATCTTCAAATCCTTTACGTTGATTCAAATAATCTGATTGGTACAGTGGACATGGACATGCTTTTTTATAAATTTAGAAATTTAAAAAATTTATCTCTCTCTTCAAACAATTTGTCATTGCTCACCAACGTCAATGGTCATACTAAAGTTCCGAAATTTACGCTTCTCAGACTTGGTTCTTGCAACCTTAATGAGTTCCCAAACTTCTTGCGGGACCAAGATCAATTGAAGGATCTAGACCTTTCCTCAAACAAGTTGGTTGGCCAAATACCTAGATGGTTTTTGAACTTAAGCGTAGATTCATTGCAAAACTTGGACCTTTCTGACAATCTTTTAACAGGTTTTGACTGACATCCTATTTTCTTTTCTTATTCTCCTCGAGTCTTTTTAGGCTTAAGGTCAAATAAGCTACAAGAACATGCAATTGTTAATGTTGATTCTTAATCCTAGTTTCTAAGTTTGTATTTGTAATTTATAATTATAAGCAATAAAAAGTGTTGAAATTCAATTAATATTTCAATATCTCATTATTTTATTATATTTCATAGTGATTATATATTTGTTAATTAATACAAATACAAAATGTCACTAAATATAACATATAATAATATTTTATAATAATTATTAATAATAAATCAAAATTACCATAATTTATAAATATTAAATATTAAAAAAAAATTGTAGGTCAGCCCACAAAGCACGCAAGGCAACCCACATGCTAAGCCCATGACACACTGCCGTGGCCTGTGGGCCTTCAGATTTGGCAAGTTGGCACGGCACGACAAGACACGAATTTCTGCGGGTCTTAGCATAGCACTATAGGCCTTGAATTTTTAAGCATGGCACAGCCCACCACAGGCTTTAAGTAAACCGCACCATTTTGACACTATCACATTATAGGCCATAAACTTTCATTTTTAACAATTTACCCATATGAACTAATTTTAACAGAATAAACTAAAATTAAAAATCTTGGACTTCTGTTCAACATTTCCCTTCATACTGAACTCTCTGGTGACTTGAAACACACCAGTAAATCAACATAGATGCTGACTTATTAGAGCAGGCTTGATTCATGAAAGTGGGATTTACTAATATCTTGTGAGTTTGTCAATTCATTTCGCTAGTCATTGGCCTGCTTTTTCCCTGTTTTATGACTAGAATTATGAAATGCCTGTAAATTTGTTTCAATTCTCCTCCAATGCTTAAGCATCAGATCTTCATTAACGAACCAGTTACATAATTATGGGGTTATCCTTATGTTTCTTCTCATTGATACTCTTACTTCTTTGGCTTTCATTATTTCATTTTAAAGTAGTTGTTCATTTTTCTTCTTTTGTGCAGGCACTCTGTCATGATGATGAGCGTTCTTCCTTGTTATAGTTCAAGGAAAGCCTAGTTATCGATAGGACGACTTCTTATGATCCTTCTACTTATCCCAAGATTTCATCCTAGAAGGCTGAAGACTGCTACTTATGGGATGGTGTCACCTGCAATGAAGTTACTGGTCATTTGATCACACTTAATCTCACTAGTAGCAGACTTTATGGTTCTATCAACTCTAGCAGCAATCTCTTCAACCTTGTCCATCTGGAATGACTTAGCCTGGCTAATAATTACTTCAATGGCTCCAAAATCCCATCCAAAATCATGAACCTTTCCAAGTTATCATATTTGAACCTATCGAACTCAGGCTTTTCTGGTCAATACCATCAGAGTTCTTAGAGTTCTCAAATTTGGAGACCCTTGACGCATCATTAAATCTTAACTTGAAGCTCCAAAATCCAGGTCTAAGAAGCCTAACTGAGAAGTCAACTCACCTCAAAGTGTTATTCTTTGGTACCTCATATCTTGGCAAATTTATCTTCGTTGACCAAGTTATCCCTCCGCCTCAGGGATTGTGAATTGCAAGGTGAATTTCCCACAAAAATATTCCGATTACCCAATCTTCACTTTCTCAGTGTATGGTACAATCAAGGTCTCTCTAGACACTTGCCAAAATTTGGGAAGAGCAATCCACTTGAAGTTTTCCTAGCACTCTCTATGACCTCGAGAATCTTCATGTGCTTGACCTCGTTTCAAATAATCTATAAATAACACAGTGGATATGGACATGCTTCTTTCTAAACTCAAAAATTTAAGAACTTCTGCCGTCTCTTCAAATAATTTAACACTGCTCACCAAAACCAGATTTCATACAAAACTTTCGAAATTATCTATTCTCGGATTGCAACTTCCGAAATTATCTATTCTCGGATTGCAGTCCTGCAATCTTATTGGATTCCCAATTTCTTTGTAGAACCAATATCAATTGGAAGTGCTAGGCCTTTCTTCAATCAAGATAGCTGGCCAAATACCTAGATGGTTTTTTATCTTAAGCGTGGACTTACTGTTTACCTTGTATCTTTCCAACAATCTTTTAACTGGGTTTCACAAACATCCTGCTGTTTTTTATGGACTCGGCTATCCATTTTACACCTAGCGTCAAATAGGTTGTAAAGACCGCTCCCAATTCCCCCACTGTCCACCAAAATTTATCTGGTTTCATACAATAATCTGATAGGAGAAATTCCACCATCTGTATGCAATTTGAATAAGGTACTAGTGCGATCGTTGTACAACAATTTGAGTTGCCAGCTTCCACAATGTTTGGACAATTTCAGACATCGCCTTGCAATGCTAAAGTTGCAAAACAACAAATTTCATGTAAGCATTCTACAACACTTTGCAAATAGAACAAATTTGAGGATGATTGATTTAAGCCATAATCAATTACAAGGAGAATGTCGAGATCATTAGCCAATCATAAGCTAGAATTTCTTGATCTTGGAAAAAACCAAATCAATGATACTTTTCCATATTACAATCAGATGGATTGAGGGGTGCAATAAAAGAACCTTAAACAGACTACGCCTATTCCAAAACCACGCATCATTAGTCTCTCCCATAATAGATTTATAGGTAATCATCCATCAACATACTTCCAATCTTGGCATGCCATGAAAACTGTCAATGCAAGCACATTAAAGTATATGCAAGAGGTGAAATTATCTGTACTCTCCACAGATCAATTTGAGAGAACTGATCTTGCATCGATGAGTTACGGTTGCTTGCTGCAAATGAGTACCAAAAGCATAGTGTTGGAATATGGAAGGATCTCAAATTTCCTCGCAGCCATTTTATTCTTGGTAACAAATTTGAATGAGAGATTCCGACATCCATTGCAAATCTAAGAAGGCTTCATTATTAAGACTTGGTCTTGTCCATCTCTTTCACAATGTTGAACTTTCAATAAAAGGGCAAGGAGAAAGGAGGCAGATTAAGGTTTTAATTAATCATGCTCATGCTGACTTGTTAGAGCCGGCTTGACTCATGAAAGCTAGATTTACTAATATCTTAATTACGACACCATCTTAAGTTGATCAATTCATTTCACAAGTCATTGCCGGTCTTATACATTCGTTCAGGTCTGAGCGTGACATATATATTTGTATATTAAGACCTGCCTATAAATTCATTGCAATTCTCCTACTTAAGTACAAGCTCTTCATTATCTAATCTAGTTACCTAAATTATGGGGTTATCTTTATGTTTCTTCTCATTTATACGCTTTCTTCTGTGGCTCTTATTCCTTTATTTTACAGTACTTGTTCACTTCACTTCCTTTGTGCAGCCACTTTGTCATGATGATGAGCGTTATTCCTTATTCGTTATTCCTTGTTACAGTTCAAAGAAAGTCTAATCATAGATAAGTTTGCTTCTGTTGATCCTCTTGCTCATCCCAAGGTTGCATCTTGAAAGAAAGAAGAATGCTGCTCATGGGACGGCGTCATCTGCAATGAGGTTACTGGTCATTTGATAGGGCTTGACCTCACTAGTAGTTGCCTCTATGGTTCTATCCACTCTACCAGCACTCTCTTCCAACTCGCCCATCTGGAATGGCTTAGCCTGGCTGATAATGACTTCAATGGCTCTAAAATCCCTTCCCATATCATGAACCTTTCTAGGTTAACATTTTTGAACGTATCTAATTCTGCCTTTTCAAGTCAAATACCATCAGAGTTCTTAAAGCTCTCAAATTTGGAGACCCTTGACGCATAAGCAAATCCTAACTTGGAGTTGCAAAAGCCAGGTCTAAAGAGCCTAGTTGAGAAGTTAACTTACCTCAAAGTGCTAAATCTTGCCCAAGGCAACATTTCTTCTTCAATACCTGATATCTTGGCAAATCTATCTTCGTTGACTAAGTTATCCCTTAGGGATTGTGAATTGCAAGGAGAGTTTCCTGCAAAGATATTCCAATTACCCCACCTTCACTTTCTTAGTGTGCGGTACAATCAAGGCCTCTCTGGGTACTTGCCAGAATTTGAAAAGGGCACCAATTCAGTCCTGGAGGGATTTTAAAATAGCACTAATTACTAGATTTTGACCATCTTTCCTAAGGAACAGCTTATGAAGCACTAGCAACCTTGAAGCAAACAACAATGGTGACAGAATATCGGGAGGAGTTTGAAGCTTACTCTGCACCTTTGAAAGATTTGGGGGAAGAGATGTTAATGGGTCTTTTCGTGAATGGGCTGAAAGAAGGTGTTAAGATTGAGTTGCATTTAATAAGGCCCACAAATATAAGTGAAGTAATTAAGCAAGCCCATAAGGTGGAAGAAAGAAACTGGATCTCAAAAAAGGGAAAGCCCAAAATGGAAGGGAAAATTATAATCGAGTTTCTTCTAGCCTAGCAATTGGGCGACCCGGTTGGTGGACAACGCACACAAAAACTCTAGATTCAAGCTACTTTTCAAATATCAGACCACCCGAAAGTAGAGATAGGACATTGAGGACAGTAGCAACGAGCTTCGGGAGAGATAATTTTTGTCGGCTTTCGAAGACCGAAATCCAATATAAGAGAGAACGGGGCCTGTGCTTCAGATGCGACAAAAAGTATAAGCCAAATCATAGATGTAAAAGTAAATCATTGCAAATCCTACTTGCATGGGATGATGACGAAGTGAAAAAGGAAACACCTGACTAGATCGTCGAAGAGGAGCCCATTACAGAAGGTAACCCTCTAGCCCTTTCAATGAATTCCATTATTGGTATTACTATAAATGAGACTTTGAAGATTAGAGGAAGAATTGGTAAGGAAGAGGTTGTCATGTTGGTCGATAGTGGGGCATCACACAACTTCATCTCACAAGAGTTGGTGAACATATTAGATATATCGGTTGAGAAGGGTAAGACTTTTGGAGTGATGGTGGGGAACGGAGTGACAGTAAGGGGTGAGGGAATATGCACAAGGGTTAAACTGGATATACAAGGAGTCATGGTGCAACATGACTATTTTCCCTTTGATTTAGGAGAAGCAGATGTGGTACTAGGAGTATCCTGGTTGAGTTCACTGGGGGACGTGTGTGCAAATTGGAAGAATTTGACCATGGCTTTTGAGGTGGAAGGGAGACGTGTGCTATTACAAGGAGACCCTTCACTAGTAAAAACGGTTGTATCTCTTAAAGCCATGTTGAGAACAATTCAGACAGCAGGGACGGGGTATCAGGTGGAATTTTGTTCAATCGAGTATAAACCAGAAGTCAAGGAGGAACCTTAGGAACCTAGGGTGGTAAGAGTCCTAGAGGAGTTTCAACACTTGTTTGACCAACCATCTAGATTAACCCCCCATAGAAAACATGGTCACGCCATACTGCTTAAGGAAGGAGTGTAACCTGCGATTGTCAGACCTTATAGATACCCGTATTTTCAAAAAAAATGAGATTGAGAGGTTGGTTGGTAAGATGTTGGTGGCTGGAATCATCCAACCTAGCACCAGCCCTTTTGCAAGTCCAGTTTTATTGGTTAAGAAGAAAGATAGTTGTTAGAGGTTTTGTGTTGACTAGAGGACCCTCAATAGTATTACCATACCCGATAAATTTCTCATCCCTACCATCGATGAGCTATTAGATGAGTTAGTCGGAGCCACAATTTTTTCCAAATTGGATTTAAAATCAGGGTACCATTAGATTAGAGTTAAGGAAGAGGATGTACCAAAAACGGCATTTAGGACTCATAAGGGTCACTATGAATTTTTAGTGATACCCACTGGTTTAACTAATGCCCCATCCACCTTCCAAGTCCTCATGAACACAATATTTAAACCTGTCCTGCAAAAATTTGCCTTAGTTTTCTTTGATGACATTCTTATTTGCAGCCCAGACTTAGAAACCCACATACAACACCTTTCCCAAGCATTTAAAATTCTACAGGCTCATGAATTGGTAGTTAACCGTAAGAAATGCTCATTTAGACATGTTATGCCTCAAAAGTCAAGCCTATGTCAGCACAATTAATGTCTCTTTGTACCAGCTGCCAAGCCCATATCTCCAAAGATATTCTCACCAACTTTATCTCATTTCAAAGAGATGAATGGACGAGAGCCTTCCATGTGTCAAGGCAGCTTGCAAAACACTCATTGCATTGAGTGCTTGAGTGCAAATGTGAGTAAGTGGGCATTTCTCTTCCCGAAGAAGAGAGGCTGGAGGCTGGGCTGAGATTTGAGCTTCATTTTCATTCTCTCTTTGTAAACACTGTATTTTTTCATCTTTGTATGCCTTACGGGCAAAATCACAGAAATAGTGAGAGATCAATAAAATAACAGTGGATGTAGGAGTTGCTTGTTGCATCCGAACCACTATAAAAACCCCTTTTGCCAATCTTTTATTTATCTTTTCTGCAAAATATATAATGTCAGCTCCATATTCAAATCTCATGGATCCATCACGTGTGTCTCCTGAGTCAGCCCAGCATTTCCCACGTGCTAGTTGTTGGCGTCCAAAATCAAGCGTCAACAGTTTGGTGGCCCATGTAGGTCCGATTCTCAAGCTCTGCGCGAATTCTCCAATCGCTATGGCTGACGCGCATCGCACTCCAATCGAAGGCCGACGCAGATCGCGACGCATCGAAGTTCTTCGTCACGTGGATCGCAGATCGCACGCATTGCAATTCTTCGATCTCACGATCTAAGGCTCCAATCGCGGCGGTCGATCGCATCGCACACATCGAGTTCTCCGATCGCGCGGATCGCAGATCGTGACGCCCATGCCATCGATCTCGCCGATCATGACGCTTCAAATCGCAGGCGATCGCGGAAATCGCATGCATCGAGCTCCGATCGTGTGGCCAGATCGCAGATCGTGCGCCCATGCCATCACCCCGATCCTCGGCCGGATCGCGGATCTTTAGCTTCAAATCGCGTCGCATGCATCGACTCGTGTGGCGGATCGCGGATCGTGCGCCCACGTCTGATTCTCGAGTCAGTGCGATATTTCACTCGCATATTGGATCGCGATCGCCGAGATCGATCTCTTGTGCTCTTAGGTAGAGCTCGCTATGATCTCTTAGGTTGAGCTCGTTTTGACCTCTTAGATTGAGGTCGTTTTTCTCAACGAGGTCGTTTTGACCTCTTAGGTCGAGGTCGTTTTGACCTCTTAGATTGAGCTCGTTTTGACCTTTTCAGGTCGAGCTCGTTTTGACCTCTAAAATTGAGGTCATTTTGCCATTTGAGCTCGTTTTGACGTCTCAAGTTGAGGTTGTTTTGCTCATTCAACTCGTTTTTACCTCTCAAGTTGAGGTCGTTTAGCTCATTCAGGTCGTTTTGACCTCTCAAAGTGATCGTTTTGCTCGTTTTGACCTCGATTAGTTTTGCTCACCTATTTCGTTTTGACCTCTCAAGTTGAGGTCGTTTTGCTCTTGAGCTCGTTTTGACCTCTCGAAGTGGTCGTTTTGCTTTTATTGTTTTGACCTCTGTCGATGTCGTTTTGCTCTCAAGTTGAGCTCGTTTTGCTTAGATTGAGCTCGTTATGACCTTTCAGGTCGTTCTCCTTCCAGATTTCAGGTCGAGCTCCTACTAGATTTCTGGTCGTTTTCCTACAGTTACAGGTCGTTTTCCTACCAGATTTCAGGTCGTTTTCTTGACAGATTTCTGGTCGCTCCTAACTGATTTCTAGTCGTTTTCCTAACTGATTTCTGATCATCTTCCTAACAAATTTCGGCCGAGCTCTTCTTCCGAGACCGCATACTGGGATCAAAGACTTAGTTTCTGAAGCGCGATTACGCACTTCAAAAACTAGGGGGCTTCTGTTATGCCTCAAAAGTCAAGCCTATGTCAGCACAATTAATGTCTCTTCGTACCAACTGCCAAGCCCATATCTCCAAAGATATTCTCACCAACTTTATCTTATTTCAAAGAGATGAATGGACGAGAGCCTTCCATGTGTCAAGCCAGCTTGCAAAACACTCATTGCATTGAGTGCTTGAGTGCAAATGTGAGTAAATGGGCATTTCTCTTCCCGAAGAAGAGAGGCTGGAGGCTGGGCTGAGATTTGAGCTTCATTTTCATTCTCTCTTTGTAAACACTGTATTTCTTCATCTTTGTATGCCTTACGGGCAAAATCATAGAAATAGTGAGAGATCAATAAAATAACAGTGGATGTAGGAGTCGCTTGTTGCATCCGAACTACTATAAAAACCCCTCTTGCCAATCTTTTATTTATCTTTTCTGCAAAATATATAATCTCAGCTCCATATTCAAATCTCATGGATCCATCACGTGTGTCTCCTGAGTCAACTCAGCGTTTTCCACGTGCGAGTCGTTGGCGTCCAAAATCAAGCGTCAACAAGACAGAAGAAGCTTGAATATTTGGGTCACTTGGTGTCCGAAAAAGGAGTGGAGGTAGACCAGCAAAAACTAGAAGCTATGAAATCATGGCCAATTCCGACTAACGTAAAATGTTTGAGGGGATTTTTGGGGCTCATTGGCTATTACAGGCTGTTTGTACATGGGTATGGGATCATGGCACTACCCTTAACTCAATTACTCAGGAGAGATGATTTTACTTGGACCAAAGAGGCCCAACAAGCTTTTGAGCAGCTGAAAACAGCCATGACTACTGTTCTGGTATTAGCAGCCCCCAATTTCAGCATCCCTTTTGAAGTTCACACAGATGCCTCAGGGCAGGGGCTTGGGGCAGTGCTGGTTGAGCAATCTCGGCCAATTGCGTTTCTGAGCAAAGCTTTTTCTCCACATTCCAAGCAAAAGTCAATAGATGAGAGGGAGCTCATGGTTGTCGTCTTCGCTGTCCATAAATAGAGTCACTACCTGTTGGGCAATAAGTTTATCATCAAAACAGACCAAAAGAGCCTTCAGTTCTTACTTGACTGGCGCATGAAGACTCTAGCAGCAAAAGTGGATGCTTTGTCTCGCAGAGAAGAGGGAGTTGATTACAACGCCATCACCCTGGTCCAATTTACTGACTTTGATGCTCTAGCGGAAGAAGCCCTAATATTCTCTAAAAACATGACATGTGTGCCTTTCAAACTAACTAATTCCTGCTGACTTTATCGCTCCATGTGGACCTTCTCCCTCGCTTGGTGTACCGTTTTGTGATGGGTGGTCTATCATTATTCAAGTTAAATTGATTTTCCTGTTTCTAATTCTGTGATTTAGTTGTATTCCACTATTCTTATCTGAACTTTCTGTATGGTTAACAGATTGAAGGGAATCGAATTTGAAGATTGGATTGGTTACGGCAGGTTATTCTTTTTTGGGTGTTCTACCATATTTGGAAACCTTAAATTTCAAGAATGTTGAAGAGAGCATTTGAATGTTTTTGCAGGTGCAGCACAGCTTTGTGGGTTTCTTGATTCACAGAAAAAAAAGGTCAAGTACCCTGGATTCCAGATTCATTTGGATCTAATTGAAGCATGATTTTTGTTTTTATTGTTTAATCATAGTGTTATTGTAAATTAGTGGAGTGTTATTTACTTCGGGATTTTTTTTGGTGCAGGTTCGCTTCTTCTACTTTTTGTTGTATGTGGGTATTCCTCATTGTGAGGGGGCTGCTAATACAAAATCTCCATGGAATGCTACTGGTAAGCCTAAGTACCTTTTTCTTTTTCCATCTTTTCTTTGGTTGCCCAATACCTTGCAGATCCATTCTTAAGCTTAATTATATCCATTTATCTAAATCTGATGCTATCAATGGAATGCAGTTCTGTGTCATGCCTGTAATTATGTCTTTTACATAATCACATGTCTTTTGTTTTGATATGACAAAGCAAATTGTGTGTGTGTCCTTTTTGTGAGACTAATTAATTTCTTTTGAAATTGCAGAGCTTTTTCATCTTTCTTTACTAAAAGGGGAAACAATTAGGGAGTGGTTCTGTTTTGATAAGCGTAGAAGGGTATTTACAAGTGGAACAAGAAAGCAGAGGCCCTAACCAGATCATAGTGGACGTGGTTGGCATGGATCAAGAAAGCAGGTGATGAAAGAATTTGGGGGGCAAAGAGGTCCTATTGCATGGACCCACAACCTTTTGGCAGTTTAGAGTGGCATTTATATGAGTATGAGCTCAACAGCTGTGATGGTTACTTTTATTTTTCGATTTGCAAAGGGTCAGATTTATGGAAGATTGATTATCTTTTTTTTCGTTTTGAAAAATAAAATTTGGGGAATGTTAAAGATTTTTTTTTTTTTTTAATTTCTATTGTCCCGAATGACCAACCATATGTGATTGAAAATTTTAGTTTGTTATTGCTTCCTACATTATATGTAGCCACATTGACTTGG
The DNA here is from genome assembly GCA_026225825.1 of Pistacia integerrima. Classification (NCBI taxonomy): domain Eukaryota; kingdom Viridiplantae; phylum Streptophyta; class Magnoliopsida; order Sapindales; family Anacardiaceae; genus Pistacia; species Pistacia integerrima. Next base: position 22,939,630 of record CM047743.1, on the reverse strand, counting down.
AATTCATATTGTTTCAGTTTTTTGTGAGATACATTTTAGAAATTTGAGCATCTCAATATGACTTAATAGGATTTGGGAGTGCATTCTCAAAAATCTATACAGCATACGTAAAAAGCACACACCATATCAGCTTTTATAGAGAGATTATGAATCACGATTGCTTTTGATACCCTGCATAGTAAGTAATTATGATAATACCATATTTTATGATCTCAATTTGGAAACCCAAAACTTGCTGGTGTAGGAGAAAATGAAGCCGCTGAAAAGAATCTAGAAATTATAGAAACTGGTGCTCAGAACTGGATGTCAGAGATCGATAAAATCACTGCAGAAGCTGAAAATTCTTTGGAGGATGAAGTCAAAGCTAACAAGAGGTGTCTCAGTGAATCCCGGACAACGTAACTAACTCAGTAAGCAGGTAAAGAATAAAATTTACATTGTGCTGATTTTTATGTTAAAATTGTGTAGTTTTTGTGTTTTTATACTTTCTGGGTTTAAGGCATTTCTTGAAGAATGGTTTCTTCATGCAACATGTTCGATGAAATGCTTGTGAGGAATGGTTTCTTACATGTGGTGTGTTTGTTGACAAATAGTTCAAAGAAGCATAAAACAAGTACTACTTGGACCTGATTGGTTTGCTTGCACACAAATGACAATTACAACCTGGTACTTATATGTACTTAATTGGATTGATAAGTCTAATTAAATTATCTTTCAGGAATTGCAATGCTTGAGCAAGACCCCATTTAATTGGATTTGTTTTTTCAATAGGCAGTATCTTTGTTCCATTTGTTTTTTGATGCATTCTGGTATAAGATACCTTTGACTTTACTGAGCCGCTTCAAATTTACAGAGGTAATTTAATTTAATTTATTTTTTTTCATTTTCTTGAAGATCTTTATATGGCAAACAGGTGTGTAACTGGGACTTTTTACGAATCTTAAGAGACTCCTTGTCTCTATCTTTTTTGCGGCAGAGATTTTGGCGGCTACGATGACGGTGGGATGAAGATGACGTGTCAGAGGATGACAAACCTGAGGGGTACGAAGACACAAAGGGCGATAAATAACTCAAATTTAACCAAATAATACCTATAATATTTAAAATTACTTTCATCAAACATATGTCTTCTTCCTATATATAGTAATTTCATATCTCATTAATACTATAGTAATGTTTGTGTATGAACTTTTTATTCTTATTCTCTTTTTATGATAAACCCATTTTTCAGTTAGGAAATATATCATTTTGTAGCTTGGGTTTGCAAATTTGAGTATTCATTTGCTTTCTTTTGGTGTTTCTGGATAAAGCAAGTATGCCACCGAGACTTGAAATTGGAAAACACTATGTTGGACAGAAGGCCAGCTCCTCAGTTAAAGATATGTGATTTTGGGTACTCTAAGGTGCTGCTTGTCTTTCTCTTTCTTATTTCTCTGACGCCATTTCTATTCTTACTTGGTATTCTTGGATATATATGATAAAAAGTCCTTGCTTAACTTTACATGCAGTTTTCTTCAGCCTTGGTTAAATTGCCATATGTTGTTGTTTTCCTGGACTACTAGGCAGATTGGGATAAAGAACTTTTGATTTTGCTCCAGGAGTATTGCTGAGCAAGAGTATGACGGCAAGATATACTTTTACAGCTTAATTTAAACTATTTTATAACCAAATATATCCCTTTGCAACCATAGCCTTTTCATTAAAGCTTGAAGGAAAAATATGTTTGAATATAATTCATTTGTTGGACAAGATATTTAATGTGTAGTTGCCTGGTGCACCGCTTTTTAGTTATGCATATTAATGTGATGATATCATATCGATCCATTTGTTCTCTTTGTGACCTTGTAATGAGGCATAGGTTACATTTTTCTAGCTGGTCTTTTCTTTTTAACCTATTTGGCACCAGAGTTCTATGATATCATTTCATAGTTTGATTTTAGCTTACAAAGTGCATGTCTTAGTATTATGAATGAAATAATGCTTTTGTTGTGTTGAAAATGACCAATAGTTGTCGTGTTTTAGATTGATTATTGACATAGGAAGCAATTACCAAGCCCTGCATTCTCTTTTAACAATTATAGGCTACCATAAAACAGTTTGATTAAAAATATGGCTCTTAAAGTCACTCTTATAAATATTTCGCCATGCCTTCCATTGTAGATAAAGAATATTGTTATGAGCCCACAACCGAATTCTTGCCAGATATTTGTTGGGGTAGTTTCCTTTTCTCTTTGTTGTGTTGTCCATTTTTGGTTAGCTCTCGCTTGCCTAATCCTTCTCACCCTGGCACTTTTTGAACTTAAAACTTTTATATACAGTCTTAACGGGTGGAATTCAATTTAATTGCCTCTCTTGAATGTTCAACAAATAATTAATCATTTCAGTCCAAGTTTGGTATTCAGCTGGAACAACACTTTCTCATGCATAACTTTTCCCATAATTCTTCAGCTATTTCTCTGCTTATGTGAATCGTAGAAGTTTTCAGGAAGTCAGGGACTCAGGGTCTTAGCTTGGTTAGGATACTGAGAGAGATCAGCTCATTGAGGGTAAGCTTGGTTAGGGAAGTTTGTAATCTTATAACTTTTTCTTAACTGGAGTCTGTTTACTTGCATATTCTAAATTTGCTGATTTATACTGAGTGCAGTATTGCGAATAATTTAGTATAGAATAAATAGCTGGGTGATTTTGAATTAAAATCCGAGGGCTTACATTGAGTATTGCAAATACCAGGTTGTACAGTAAGAATATAAGCATCAGTAATTGGGATTATTAGCTGAGAGCTGTAGATTTTTAAGTGTTTTTAATGCTTGGGCAACAGACTCTATGGAAGACTCCTTACTAAAACTTTTTATATGTCTTTGTTCAGTATGCTTGCAGGAAGGCTCTTGCAGACAGTCAGCCAAGAATTCGTGGACAGTTTGCAAAGACGGAAGAACCGGGCATGTCCAGGAGGCAATAACTCTTAACTAATTCGGTAAGAAGAATAGGAATGAAATAGCTAGGTCTGATGAAGCGTAATGCAAAGAATGAGTAGTAGTGAAGCCTGGCAAAGAGAATTAGTGGAAAGCCTAAAGAGGTAATGCTAAATAAACAAGACCCCCCTCCCAACTCCTGCAGAAGTAGTCGATCTCTTATTGTCGGAGAATCCGTTTGACGAAGGTAGCGGACCTCCTCAGCAATTTAAATACTTTATGTTTGGTACTTGGTGTAGATTTCAAGGACACCATTTGTAAAATTCACCTCAGGATGGATGAATCCAATGCAACAAAAGATGTAACTAACTCTACGATTGAGTAATTGGCAACGAGAACGCAGAAGGTTTGTACCCGTGTAAAACTGTTTTACAAGTTTATTAAATGGGAATTTATTGTAAATTGATGAGGATGATGGAACGGTTATTATGGTGTGTGATTTGTTAAAATTTTTCCTTTTATAAAAATTTAACATTTTAGGGGGTGTTTGTCTAGCCTTATGAAAATTAGCTTATAAATAATAAGCTAAAATTAGCTTATAAGTATTTAAAATTTTAAACAATTACATGTTTGGTTAAAGTATTTATAAGTGACTGATAAGTAGTTAATGTGTTTGATAAAATATGATTTATAAGTATATTTTATTATAAAATGACTAAAAAAGGTACTACATGGTATACTATGGAATTTTAAAATTAAACAAGGATAATGTGGTAATATACTTGGTCAAACTAACTTATAAGGAAAAAAAAAAAAAAAAAGTACCTTCCCCCAACTTAATTTTTTTTTGCTTATAAGCTTAACTTAAAACTTAAAAAGTTATAAGCTAGTTTGACCAGCTTATAAGCTTAGACAAATACCCCCTTATTCTCTCTTATGGAAAATAGAAGAGTTACCGTCCAAAGTTTTTTTTTCTCATATATATATATATATATATATATATAAAGTTGAATACCCCTCTTGGTTGTTTGACACGTAGCATATTTTGAACTCATTTTGGGGCTGTAGAATTGTTTCATCTTGGCACATAGGATTTGTAGTTATCATGTGGTTGAATTTTATTAATGATGATGTAAACAGATATTAATTATTGCATTGGTATTTCAAATTCAAAGGTAAAAGCATGCTTGTTTGAATGAGACATAGGATTTTTTTTTTTTTTTTAGCTCTATAATTGTTTTATTTTGGAGCTTTAGAATTGTTCCCTCTTGCCAAATTGGAAGTGTGGGTTAATGAGATATTAATGAACTGCATTGATATTTCAAATGTTCATATCAACCCAAATATTTCTTGATTATGTTTAATGAGATATTAATGCACTACATTGGTATTCCAAAGGTTTATATCATCTTGATTAGATTACATAACACATTTTGGAACTCATTTTGAGGCTGTAGAATTATTTCGCCTTGACACATTGGATTGACAAGTAGGATTTGTGGTTTAATGAGTCCAATCAAATTGCTCTATCTTGACACGTTGAGTTTGTACTTATTGCTCCATCTACAATTAATAATTAATAAAAATTATTGGATGTGTATTAATAATTAATAATAATAATAATAATAATATAGGTACATTGCATTGGCATTCCAAAACTGTAACCATTTTGACGTGTTGGATGTGCATTAATAACAAGTATATATGTGCACAAGATTGTTATTAATAATTGTGGTTTAATGACATCTGTCTAGGATTGCTATTAATAATTATATAGGTGCATTGAATTGACATTACAAACCTTTGTTTGTATTCAATTCACATATAATTGTGTTGACATTCCAAAGTCTAAATAAATAGACATAACGATTGAATTACATAGATACATTACATTGGTTATACTAATAATTAATAATAATACTAATTATATAGGTGCATTGCATTTGTGTTCTAAGGGTCTAACTATAATAACACATTATATTTGTGATTGTCATCTGATTAAATTTTATTAATGATGATGTAGATGATATTAGTTACTGCATTAGTATTCTAAAGTCTAAATAAATAGACATAAAGATTGGATTCCATCTATAAAATATGTCAAAACTTGCCACATGCATTATGCATATTTAGTATTAGCTTAAGAACAAAGGTTTGGTTGAGCTCTAGAACTAAAATCGGTTTGGAATTTTAGACCTTAAAAGCTAAATCTAGCCTATATCTCTAGAACTGAAAGGAAAAATGGAATTAGTTTTCAGTGTAAGTACGTACCATGACGTAGTGAAAAGGAGATGAAGCCCTAATTGATCTTTGGAATTGAAATCTGGAACCACTAATTCATATTTTCAATCCATGAGAGGAGCCTCTGATTCATCTCTGGAATCCGTGCCCGGGAGAAAGTGGCGGGTCTGTTGGCGGTCAGCAGCCGCAGTGGCTAGTTTTTGTTTAGTTTACAGGATTTTTGTATGTGTCTCATAGACCCTCTTAGGTTTAATCAACACCGCCCCCGCCCCCCTTAGATCTTAAAAATAACTTAAATTTCTCTTTCATTAGATGTACTGATAGAATTTAAAAGACGATGGGTTAATAAATATTTGCCTAATAACTCTTCGACTTTTTATTTGACACAAAAAAACTTAACGGAGGGGGCTTTCTGTGATCATTATAACTACAACGAGATTTTCTTAATTATTTGTATCTCAACAATTGCAGTTAGGGGTGAAAATCAAGTCGAGTTGCTCGCGAGCTACTCGAACTTGACTCGATGTTGGCTCAAACTCAACTAGAAATTAGTCGACTCAAGTTCAAATTCGAATAGTTTGAGTAATTAATCGAGTCGAGTTCGATCACAGTAGAACTCGACTCGATATATTCGCTAGTATTTCCAAGTTTGATGATTAAGTTGATAGTTTTTAAAGTAATAGGGGTCATATGTAATTTAAAAATTTAAAAATTTGCAAATTTACCCTGTTAGATGAGCTCCAAATCAAGTTCGAATCGAACTCGATCAAAACTCAAATAAAACTTGACTAACACTCGATTAAAACTCGATTATATAAACTTGAATTCGAACTTGATTTCCAATTTCAAATATCAAGTTCAAGTTTGAACTTGATTTCTTGGGACTAATCAAGGTCAAACTTGAACTCGAACTCGGGACTATAGCGATTGAGTCGAGTTCGATTTATCAGATACTTGACTCAACTAGATTGGACTACAGTCCTAGTTGCCGTTTAAACCCCTTTTTTTTATTATGGTAAAAGTGAGGTGCCATTAAGTGTGCAATAGTTTATAATATTCTGAAGCTTGCAAAATTAAACAGCCGCCTGTACTCTTAAAATAACAAGGTTGGTATTGTTAAAGAGTTAATGACATTTTCATCCTTAAGGTTTAAAGTAAAATCTAAGAAAAACCATTTAGTGCCTCTCAGACTTATGTGGTTGAAAAAAATTAAACACTACAAGGGTATTTTTGTCATATTACACTTTTTAAGAATAATAAAATGAAATCTAAAAAAATAAACCATTTAATTTAATAAATTATAAAATAAAATTTAATAAAAATAAAATAAAATAAAGGACAATATATTATAAAACAAAATTTTATATGAGATTTTTTTTTTAATTTTGTTTTCGAAAGTAGGAATTTATTTTTTTAAATGTTTAATTTTAGTTATGAAAATGATTTTAATTTTTTATTATAAATTCTATTCATTTTTTCTTTCATTGTAATTATATTATATTAATTAATCTCCCAAGTGCTAATTGTTTATTTTATATTTATTTTTCATAATAAGACAAATGAGGGTATAATAGACATTTCAGCTTCTGGTTTATTATATTAAATAACAGGCGATGGTCCACTGTTCCGTGATTACTATTCCTGGCCTTGCCTAATTTAATAAATTAACAAATGAATTGTTTTTTTTATATAAATTTATCTACTAATAGGGTTTATAAGTATACTTTGCAAACAGAAACACCTCCATGTGTTGCAGCCATTGAACTCCTCTAGGTTTTGCTCAAAGTTTAATTTGAGCCAAATGTATAAAAAGGCTTATAAAGGCGGTCAGTCTGACACAGGACAAACCCTAAGATAGGATCAAAAACAAAAATTTAACCAAGATAAAAGAGCTATACAAAATATTATCTCCCAATACATATCCTATCACAGGACAATCCCTAGATTAAAACAAAAACAAAAGCCTATACAAGACCATCTTCAAAACATAAACAAGACAACCATCACCAAAACAAAGTCAACCAACAAAAAATCACCCTTTAAAAGTGGACATTGGTAACCCCAATCCCAAGCAAGACTCCTATTACTTATGAGCCTTTATTTCTGCTTGCACTATAGCTTTCTTTTTTTTTTTTTTTTTTTGGCTTGTTCACCTTATTGGTTTATTATATTGAATTTGGTTGTGAAATGGAAATCCAATATTTTTTTTTTAATGACCAGGGTGTCCATGCTGGTTTATGCACACCTCAACTAATCTTTCAAGCCTATTGAACACCCTACAAGCTCAATGTTCGAAAGCGAGCCACAAATGTGATAGGTGACCACAAGCTAGTTCAAATGAAATCAATGAAGAGAACAAACCTTCTTGATCATTAGGCCAACCCCTTGGGGTTCAAACAATCTTTGAAACTTATGAATAAAATATTTTTCATAGTTAATCTTAATCGTAATTTCACGGTAACTTGATCCCCAATTATTTCAGGTTTTGATTCCTGAAACTTTAATTTCTATGAAAATCAGTTTATCATGGAATGGTCACTAGTAAATGCAGTCTGAATCCCATTGGTAGTTCATAAATGTATTCTAATCGAGAATTCATGATCCTATGAACTTGTATCTGAACTTTCATTAATTCATAATGCAGTAGTCTATCCTTGCTTTGTGTTATCAAACGCCGCAATACACATCCTAATTATTGACCAGCTTTTTATTGTCTATGTAAATCCAGGTGCATAGTAGTTGGATTTCACCCACTGGTTATTTGTGAAGAGAATAATGAGGAAATCAAAGCAAAGAAAATTTGAGTCTCTACCCCATATCTTCACGAAACTTGGAGTGGTAAGAAGTGAAGCTTCTTTCTGTTCAAAATCCTCGGTGAGATTTGAAGATCTCTTAGAATTTTTAAAAAATCTTGTTGAGGCCATACTAAAACCTTTGTGAACTAGTGATAAAACTTCATCAAATGGGAGTTATATTTCTTCCATTTCTTTGCATACAACTCCTAGCTGTTCTTTTTGCTTGTCAGAATGAGTATCTAAGCAAGCATGGTTGCACTGAGTTTGCCCGTCAGGATAGTGTAGCTTATATAGAGAATCCGGATCTCATTGAATCTGTGAATGGGAGGCCAGTTTTCTGTAAAATGGATACTTCATTCTATGATACTCGTTTTCACTCATAATTTGTTTGTTGGTTCCTCAGAGAAATGGTTGATGGATTTCTTCTCCACAGATCAGCTCCCTCAAGATTGTGCGCATTCAGTTTCAAAATTTTTCAAATTTTTGTGCAATCGATTAGGTTTTGATGTCTATTAAAACACTGGTTGATGCATGTTTCTATGGCAAGTGACCTGTTTTGTTACCTCGGCTGGGGAAGTCGTGTACAGAACGGTAATCCAACAGAGGGGTAGGGAGGCCCATGCAAATTTTTGTAGGAAAGAATAAAAAAACCACAGATCTTCAAAGCCTTGTTGCAGTTGCTTCCAAGATCTTTTTATTTATTGATTTGTTATATTTTGCCTCTACCTCTTTCATGATATAATAGGGGTGTTCAAAAGAACCGATTAGAACCAGAACCAGTGGATACTTGGGGTTTGGTTCCGGTTTCTACCCAGAACTAGCCATCAACGGGTAGGTTATGGTTCCAAATTTTTAGAACCGTCATTATTTGGTTCTGGTTTCGATTCCTACAGTTAGGAACTGGAGCCGTAACCGGAACCGAGACTAATATAAAATAAAATTAAATAGTAGGGGGTTAATAAAAAGTTTTGTAGAAAAAAGTAATGTGAATACATTTATATTTATATTTGATAACATTTAAAGTAAGTTGGTTTGACTTTTGAGAATCTACCTTTACAAAGTAATGGAGTCTGTAATTTTGAATTTGTACTTTTATTTTTGTTAACAAATGCCAGGTTTTTTTGCCATTTTAAAAACTTTTGTGGGGATAATGAATTTTCAGAGGTACCCGAATCAAGGCCGGAATCGTTGTTCTGAGTTCCAGGTTTTGGAGTATCCGAAGAAGCAAATCGGTTGGTTTGATTCCAAATTTCAAGGACCCAGTCATTAGGATTCACAGGTTCCTTCAAAAAATGTAGAGTACTCGGAACCAAACACCCCTTATGATATAGGCAAATATTTATTCTACATTCATAAGCTTTCTTTGTTGACAGTCATAGTTTGGTTATCACCAGTCTGTTTTAATGTTATAAACATTGCAAATTATATTGCAGGGGGAAGAAACTTTCGTACATCCGTTGCAACATGCCGAATCAACACACGTGGCATGCATGCACATTACAATTGGTCGGTTGAACATGCAACCAATGTACAACTACAATATTCTCCTGTGCGGAATGCTATAGACATTGTTGTTTTGCAGCTTCAAGCATAGGATGTTAGTAGGGTTTGTATGAGATGGAAGCTTGCTTAGAGTTAGAGCAATCATCTTAGAGCCTCATGTAATCATGATTTACACAAGGATAAAGAGGGCAAGAGCAAGAGGAATATGGTTATACATAATATTTCAATTGCAACTCAAAATTATGATTTGCATTTCTGTATATCACTTTACAATGACCAAAACACCCTGAAGAGAAATGAACGTAATGCCCTCGCTCCACATACATTCAGTTCATTCTCACGATCTAAATTGTTCTGCATTGCAAAATATGTACAAACATGGTAGGAAAACAGAGTTTCATTGGGAAATTGACAATGATCTTGATGTTCATAAGTGTCTTCATAAACTACTTACATAGAAAGACCACCAACAGGAACCAACCTAGGAAGGAAGCCAAAGTATATCTTTGGATAGTGTAAAGTGACTATCCCTAAAGATAAAGGCATTAGAACATTGTAGATGTCATTGTGATATAAGAATGTCATACTCACAAATGGGACTAAATAGATGATGACAATTTCATATTGAACATTAATAAACCAATCATTCTTGTGGTATTTCCAACTGTTTGTTGTTGTTTACTATTATTAGTGCATCGTAATACTCATTTGCTATTATGGGATATATCAAATACTCTTGAATACTTGTTTGCCTCTAGTGGTCACCCCTATTAGTAATTAAGGTGGATTGAACTTAAGACCTCTTGCATCCAAGAGTCCTAATTGATTGCTCGGCCGCTCAATGGTTGTTGCCACTAATGCATGTTAGTACTAGTTACCCTTGACCTCAAATATTTGTTTAGAAGTTAGAACAAAGAAAGGGATAAAGTTTTTAAACCCCCTAAGGTTTTCCCATACTTTAAACAACCTCAGGTGTGTGCTATAACCTTTTACCCCGTGGAAATCGAGGTCAACTCTTCCGTCCTCAACGAAGAGTTCATTCCCCACCGTCTGGGTCTTATCCCTCTCACCAGCAAGAAAGCCATGAGCATGCGCTTCTCACGTGATTGCGATGCGTGTGACGGTGATGGCCAGTGCGAGTATTGCTCAGTAGAGTTCCATTTGAGAGCGAAGTGCATGGGCGACCAGATTCCAACCATAACGTTGTTTCTGTCGATTTCACCGATTCTTCCGCCTACGATTCAAGTGATCAGCAGAGGTGGGCTATTTTAACGTCCATGTTTATAGTAAGATTTTTAATGTAATTTTATTGTGTTAGTGGTAATGTTGTTAAATGTAGTGCCTTTATGTTCTTGAAGAATTACTACTATGATTTTAATTTCTGGGATGTTAAATAAAAAACCAAAAGGCGGAATAGTTTTATGATATAACGTGGTTACCAATGTGTCTTAGATTCTTTAAATATGCTATTATAATGGGGACTACATTTGAGAAGCAGGATGTGTTCAGTTCAATTTTCATTCATTTGTCACTTCTAGGAGCCATTTGTGGAACATTTCATGAATTTCATGGGCCTTGAACTTACATGGTTCGAATGGATTAGAAGGGTTCATAGGGGAGGGTTGCCTGATTTTTGTTTATGGATTTATAGATTTTCTTTTCATGACTTGCTAACTTTGTTTTGCATTCTTTGGGGCTTTCATGGTTAGCTTGCTTACCTTTGTGTAAATCTCCTTGAATTTAATTTAAATGTTTTAATTGGCCTGAGGTTTTTTCATCTAAGAAAAGGGGTGGATCAGAGTTTCATATCATTTAAATTCCTTTTTCCAATAATGTTCTCCGATACTTGACTGTTGATTGAATAATAGTTTTAGTGTAATGGTAGAAAAGTTGTTATTAATGTGTCGTTGAGTTGGGGATTATAGAAGTATACTAACTTTTTTTTTTTTTTTCTGAATACAAGCATCTCTGGTATTGTCTATGTTTTTCTGTTATCCTGATTTATGGGGATAATGTAATGCTATAGAATTATTTGCTGTTGTGTCATGTATTGTAGTCATTTTGGGTTTTTGCAGCTTTCACTTCCCTCTTGGTCCTTCTCCTTGTAAGGTGTACATTTTGTTTAAAATATTCCTTTAAATTTGACTCTACTGCATTTGGTCATTCTATGGCAACAACACTAATTCAACCAAGTCTTGTTTAATCATCAACTATTCCTTGGCAATAAATTGCTCAGAATATATTGGCTGATCCAAATGAGTTCTTGCTTATTTTTCTCTGTGAGAACTCAATTTCACCCGGCCTAAAGTTGATTATTGGGGCAGCCTCAAGGTTTTACATGTCTATAACTCATGTTTTAATTCAGGGAACTGCCGTAAATTTTCATATTCATTATGTTTTTCCTATCTAAAAATTCCATAGAATAGATCTAAATTCCTTTCTCTTTTTTCTCCCTTGATTTTCCCTTTTCCTCTTGAAACTTCAATATGATGTTTTGGCCTGTTGTGAAGATTTATGCAGTTGGCTACATAATTCACATGTTGAATTTGAGTTGGTTTATTTTGCATCTAGGGGCATTATCATTGTGAAGTTGCGTCGTGGGCAAGAACTGAGGCTTAGAGCAATAGCCAGAAAAGGGATTGGCAAAGATCATGCAAAATGGTCACCTTCTGCAACTGTCACTTTCATGTACAAACCAGAGATCCTCATCAATGAAGATTTAATGGAAACTCTGACGCTTGCAGAGAGACAAGCCTGGGTTGAAAGTAGTCCAACCAAAGTGTTTGACCTTGATGAAGCTACTGGACAGGTTGAAATCCCTTTATAAAAATTACTCTAAATAGTCTTAGGCAGCTTCATATGTTCTCCTTGTATGTTACAGTTAAAAGATGCCTGTTGTTGCAAGAGGTAATTCCAGTGTGAAATTGTCATTTTGCTCCTAGAAGACATAAAAAACTAACTTCACTCTTATCTGAAATGTCTGATATGAATAACAGTTAGAGATATTCCCAAGATAGAGGAAAAGGTAGACCTAGATGCAGAATGTTTATTCTTTTTATTTTATTTTTGAGCGGTTTACATTGGTGAATATGAATATTACATTGCAGAAACCTTTGTGGGCTCTTTTCTGTAATATCATAGCATCATTCTATTAGGTTCCATTTTTTTCCTTGATATTTTAGTGTGGTAAATTAAGAAATTTAAATAAGCTATTGCCCTGTGAGAGCTGCAACTTGTTTGTAGACCGCTTTAATCTCTTTTTTAAGTTTGGGATATTTGAATGTGTTAATTGTATTATTTTCTTCCATATATTTTTCTATTCTTTTTTCTAGATCATTATATGATACAGTTAATATGAACGACAGCAACAAGGGGACAAGATGTTAAAGTAGGGAATTTATTGGAGTGGTAAACAGCTCTGCTTGTGTGGTGGTGTGTCGCTGAGTGAGATGGAGAGCTGCAGTAGAAAGAAAATGCATATTTTCAATTGGGTATAGTGACTGGAGAAGAAGAAAGTTTATTTCTATCTATGATGGCCTACATCTGAGGCATTTTATTTCAAGGGGATATGAAGACATTATTGGGAATGGTAGGATTTTTAGCTTGTGGATGCCGTTATTTTGGGTTTTTCCACTGAACTTGCATGCAATATGTAGTGAAACATACTCAATATTAGTAATCACGGGAGCACACCTGTTTAGGATAGAAACAATAATGTGGCAGTTATAAGCATGATGCATGATGTTGTGGATAAGTCAATGTGATTTTCGCTTGGAAGGTTAATACTTAGTATTTTCGGGGCCTGGTTTACTTGTATTTATCTTATTATCTGCCAAAATTCCTATGTATCATTATTCTAATTTGCTTAAGATGTAATCTTTTCCTTCAACAATTTTCCTCTGTAAAATTATGATCTAACCTTTTGAAGTGATTCTAAAAATTTATAGGTTGTAGTGGTTGATAATGAGGCATACACTTACTATGAAGAAGTGATTAAGAAGGCAGAAGCCATGGGGAAGCCGGGACTTGTAGAGATCTATGGCAAAGAAGACAGCTTTATATTCACTGTGGAATCTACCGGTGCAATTAAAGCTTCTCAGATGGTACTGAATGCCATAGAAGTTCTGAAACAAAAGCTGGATGCAGTTCGTCTGTCTGAAGATACCATAGAAGCTGATGATCAGTTTGGTGAACTTGGAGCACATATGCGAGGAGGATGATTGTATTAACTTCAACTCGTTTTGGTTGAAATTGACTTGACAGATACGAAATCACTGATTTGCCAAAGCCTGTAAGCCAAACATTAAAATAGATCTTATGACGGTGCTACGATTTAACCATGTTGAAACTGTTTACATGTTTTACTGTATATTTTCCTTCTTAGAACTATTCTATGGCTATTCTGGTCTCATTTTGACCCTTCTGAGATGTTATGTTTTTGGTGTATTCTGTTTCACGGGTTTTTGTTCCGCATTGGACAAAATTCTGTGCCAACATTCTCATTGTCAAGTATGATTCATCGCATGTATAAAATTATTCTTTTTGTTAGGGAAAATGAAGCAGCATCAGCCACAAGAGTGCTTTTTGACTTCTTTTCAAAACTTTAATGGTGGTCCATCACAATTCTTTGAAAACCCAAGGGTGGTTTACAAAATTAGTCCTTTTACAATAAGTTGTTTGAGATGAGATAAATATTTTGGAATTGTTTGGGGGTGGCAGAGTGATAAGTTGGTTTAAAAATTGTTGGCATTACATGAGATGCTCATTGGCTAGCATCAACACATTAACTATTTAACAGAAGTTGCACCAAAAATAACTACAATTACATAAGAAGTTGCATCTTTTTCACAGACATACCAAGGTTCTAGTTGCCAATTAACATTCATTCTGACTTGGGTAGGGAGGCCCCATTTGGGTCATCACTCACCATTTCCCACCACCACCTCTATTCGCACGGCTGACTCTTCAAGCCGGATTTCTAGTTGATTTTGTTGCGAGAAATTCCCCCTTACACTACCATCACACTCCCCACAACCCACTCTACAAAACCAGCACCCCTATCACTATCCCTTGCTCGTCGATCACCAACCGTACACCGCACGACCTTTCAACTTCTAAGCTGATTTTCTATCGTTTTCGATGTCGAAATCGTCCTTGCCACCACCAATCGATTCCCTGGATCTCCTCTCCAAAAGCCCCAACAGTCCCAATCCCATTTCCTCACCAATCGTCGGCAATTGAAACTTCCCCACCCTAGGGCTTTTTGAGTTTTGATAGATTGACTGGGTCTGATTCATTTGGTTTTTGCGTTTGTTGGGTTAAAAGACAATTGAGGAATGTTTATTTGCAGTATTTGTAATTTGTCATCGGCACTCCCCAACACCGGCAGTAATTGTCAGCAATGGAAGAGGATAAGAAGAGAAGAAAAAAAGGGGGTTTTTTTTTTTTTTTTTCGTAAATTACTATATTTCCCACCTAACCTAGAGGAAAACATAATATTTTGGTAGTGAAAGAGTATTTTAAAAGTGGACAGGTATAAATTTGTCAATGAACCATTTTTTGGGTGGGAACATGTCGGTAAGTCTCTCTTGGAACCCAAGGCCATAAACTCCACTGGCCGACAACATTTTCTTCTCTTGTCCCTTCTTGTAAATGCCATTGTAATCCATCTCTACATGTCTCTTCTTGCATAGGCATTATTGGAACTGAAGAGATGGATGACAATTTATGACTGGCACCAGAAAAACAAAGCGATAGAGAGAGAAAGATTTTTAACTAGGACGACTGCCAAGTGCCAATAATGTCCCCGAACACCCTATTTAGAGATGGCATTGGCAAAAGCATCTGTTGCACTTGGGCCCTACTCTTCTTAAAGATAGGGTTGTTCAAAAGCGGTTAACGAAATAAGTTAATTGTTTTTTTGAACCAAACCGGTTTTTCGGTTCAGAAAAATTCCCAAACCGAAATCAAACCAGTTAACGGCTTTAAAAAAAAGTGTTAACTGGTTTTGAACCGGTTTTCCCTTTTTTTTATAAAACTTATTTTTTTTTCTAAATTAAATTGTAAATATAAATAATACATATCCAAATAAAAATTAAACATTCATACAAAAGTTTGGTTAACCTCTTTTTACTTTTTCTCGAACCGGTAACCAAATCGAAAATTTGGTTTTTTGAATTTTTCGAACTGTAACCGAACTGTTTTTTCAGTTAACTGGTTTTTTGGTTCGATTTACGATTTGGTTACCGGTTCGATTCGGTTTTTGAATTTTTTTGAACACCCTACTGAAAGACCCTATTTTAATGAATTTGATTTGGGCTCTTGGAGACCCGTTTTTCCACGTCGGCAGTCATTGAGCTCCTCAGGGTTTCAGTTTCAAGCTGTGTCTGCTCAAAGCTGAACTTGAGCCTGCATTTATATGCTCCCACTAGCTAATTTACTTAATTCATTTTATCAATGTTTTGTGTTTATAATTTGGTTTTGTTTTTTGTTTGTGTGTAAGCTTGGAAAGGGATTAAATTTCTCAAGTTCTCAGAGGACGCTTGAATTGCTGAAATAAAATCCAATGTTTCAACATGAGAATGCAGTAGTTTCAACACTTGATGGCTGAAGTTAACGTGGTTGTGGACATGAATACATTAATAAAAGTACTTACTAAGTGAAAGGCATTCTTATATTGGCTCTCAACACAGTAAATAAGGGTTAAGTAGATAAGAAATAGGTAAAAATTGAAGTATTCAGGTCATTCTCATGATCTAATTGTGTTCTAAATTATAAAATATGTATAAAAATATGGAATTGACAATAATCTTGATATCAGTACGGATGTTCGGTAAGTGCTACACAAAGAAGGATCAACTGTTAATGAAATCACCAAGAGTCACCTTTAAGTGCAAGTTAGACTAGGTTTTTAGATAGAGAACGACAACCGATTCTTATTGTCAAGTATGAATATGGCAATCACAAATGGCACTAAATAGATGATGAAGAAAGCAATGGCTTGCAACGCTATGAAAGGCAATTTGTAAAAAACCTGAAAGAAAGAACAAGAGAAAAAGTTATAAGACTACATCATACAATAATTTGATGTAGGGTTCGCCTACAATGTCTCAAAAGGATTGGTGATATAACATTCGAATAGTAATACATCCGTCATTCTCTTCCATTGTTCATAACCGTTTGTTGTTATCAGTCCATCATAATAACAATCACTATTCACCCTGCAAACTATTTCATCTTAATGTGAATCACTCTTCACCATTGCAAATGATCATTATGATACTATCATCTTAATACTGATCACCTTTCACTATTACAATCAACACTATCATCTTAATACCAATCACCTTCACTACTACAAATGACAGTTTCATTGAGATTTACTACTTCATTGTGAAAAGTTACTACTTATATAATTTTCATTAGTCCAAGATTGATCAATTTGCAATTACAAGTCTATCCTGAAAAGTTATAGGTCCATTGTTATAGACAAGTTATAATGATAAGAATAGTGAAAGAGGTACAGTTTAACCACTCCACACTTTAATCTATTCATGTTCTATTGAAGTGGTACTTGCCATTTAAGAACAAGAAGACGTTGCTTCAGATTCTGATCCTGTTGATTGAGACCAAGTTGCTTCAGATCCACTCCTTCATCTTGCTCTTGAAACAAACCAGAAAAAATAAGACAATTTCATTCATTTATGATCAAATTTGAAGAAGAAGAAACAAAATTACCTCTAACCAACATTGCAAGTAGTAATCCCAAGTTGCCTTCTCATTCTCATCTTACTTAACATCAAGCTGCTTCTTCAAATCATCCTTCTTCCCTGAACCAAAACAAGCCAGAGTCGAAAACCAAATTGCAGACCATGCCATCTTCACACTTCTTTTATGCTAAACAAACAAGAACCGCGAGTGTCCCCATTTTCTGCACGCCAAGAGATGGTAGAAATAATAAACACATGGCTGAAAATTCTCAATTCCGAACTATTTGAAAACCTGCAATGTACCAATAATCTGAACATCAAAATGAAGTATAAATAAATTACTGAAAATTCTTTAAAGAAACCGCTCCACCATTTGAGTGAGCTCTCTCTTGTGGAAAGAAAGCTTCACAAAAAGGGGTGTAAGCTCTGTGACCCATGGAATTCAAGACTGAATTCATCTTTGGAATCCATGAGTGGAACCCCTGGTTGATCTTTGGAACCCGTGCAAACAGTAGGAAAATAGTAAGAATGTATGTCACTAGGAGCCATGCTATAATTATCGAAAAAAATACATCGAATTTACGCACTGACATCCATGACATCATTTGCTTATCATTTTTCACTAGTAGGTGACTAGATACTTTGGAATCGACCCAAGGGTAAATTGGTAATAACACAATAGAAACAACACAAGGGTAAATTGGGAATAACAAACCAGAACCAAGTTCCGCCAAGCATAAATACATCAGACCAACTCAGAGGCTTTTGCCTTTTGGGGTTTCCAGACGGCCGAACTACGTCTTCTTCCCAGTTCCCACCCGAAATTTGCCTTGACGACAATTTACTACCCACAAACTCATTAGTTTAAGAAT
This sequence comes from Pistacia integerrima, assembly GCA_026225825.1. Lineage (NCBI taxonomy): Eukaryota > Viridiplantae > Streptophyta > Magnoliopsida > Sapindales > Anacardiaceae > Pistacia > Pistacia integerrima. The sequence goes on along the minus strand of CM047743.1, from coordinate 22,921,598 downwards.
AAGGCTTTGCTCTCGAAGGGTCATTGTCCCTTCCCTTTGATTTGTCAGTGAAGCCAGTGATTTGCACCGGCAAGGTTACCCACCATCACCAACAGCAACATTACCATTCTCAGTTTCCCAACAGAAAACACAAACAAAACACGCTCTGATCCCTCTCTCTCTCTCTGTCTCTGTGACGAGGCTGTGATGATGACGCTTGTTTTCTATGTAAAATGATCCGACGGTGGGGAATCCTTGCTCATCATGGCCAGGCGGCTTCTGGGTATTTTTGAAAAGTGCTTGTTGCTGCGGCCATGGTGGTAAAGTTTCGATCTTTGTCTGATAAAAGGCGAATCTGAGCCACTTTTTCTCTTGGGTTTCTGGCAAAGTAATGACACTCTTCAGATTGAGGTTATTGTGAAATGGCCGAGAGTCTCTGTCTTTCGTTCTCTCTCTCTCTCTCTCTCTCTCTCTCTATATATATATATATATGTGTGTGTGTGTGTGTGTGTTATTGATATACATATATGCACCAAAATGACCTTTTTGCTTCAAATAATTCATCCCAAGTCTCTCTCTCTCTCTCTCTCTTTCTTCAGAGGTGAATGCAATGAGGCTGTGAAGAAGTTTTCTGGCTTTGAGTTGGGCTCTTTCTTGGAGACCCGTTTCTTGGCGGGGCAACCCGGATACATCTCCATGTTGCAGCCATTGAACTCACTTTCAAGCTGTGTCCACTCAAAGCTGAATCTGAGCCTCGATCTCTGCTCCCACTATCTTTTTTTTTTTAATTTTTTTTATTATTATTATGATTTGTTGGGAAATTGGATTCTAAGTGAATGAACTTATCAAGTTTTCAAATCCAATCTTTCCAGCATATGGGTGGGAACATGTTGTTTACTCTTAATCCATCATAAATATCCCAAGTCTCTCTCTCTCTCTCTTTCTTCAAAGGTGAATGCAATGAGGCTGTGATGAAGTTTTCTGGCTTTGAGTTGGGCTCTTTCTTGGACATCCGTTTCTTGGCGGGGCAACCCGGATACATCTCCATGTTGCAGCCATTGAACTCATCAAGGGTTTTACTTTCAAGTTGTGTCCACTCAAAGCTGAATCTAAGCCTCGATTTCTGCTCCCACAACTTTTTTTTTTTTTTTAATTATGATTTGTTTTTTTTTTTTTTTGGTTGGGATATTGAATTCTAACTTATGAAGTTTTCTAAATCAAAATCCAATCTTTCCAACATATGGACGAAACCTTTTCAGGACTTGGGCTGATCCCAGAAAGTTTTACTTTGGATTCTCAATTTGAGCCGAAATGGCATTGTGGTTGTGGACATGAATACATTTTTACAGGCGCTTGCAATGTGATATTGGTTTGCCACAACTCCAAACATTGTCACATTTTACAGCCAAAATGTTGGACGAAATTGAAATGTAGATCAGATACTGCAGATGTTTTTGGAGCTTAATCTTGAAAAAAAGTTGGTCAATAAATGTACTAAGTTAAAGAGTGGTTTTGAATTTGCAAAGCCTCACGGCCAACGCTTCAAATGCAAAACTAAATGATCACAAGCTTCCGATAAAAGGCAGAGAAGTTCTGGTAGATTTGTAATATGAATACCTCTGTGCTTTGCATAGAGATAAGGCGTCATTCCAGGATTCCATTTCCTAGTACTATGACCAAAATGAATACCTCCCCGATGAGGGCAATGGGCATAACAAAAACTATATAAAGTTTTCAGCCCTCAAAGAAAGAAGAAGATCCTGCAGGCTCAAAGTTTCTATATGAATTTGGTTGGAAAATAGTTCTCATAAGGTATGGAAGTGGGTTAATCATTGGGTCAGATTGTTGGTTTAGGCCTAGTGAGGCTGAGGGCTGGGTCAGGCCTATTGAGGTTTGATCATTTTGGGGTGGATTATCTGTGGGCTTATTCTGGACTTCTGATTGTGGGCCGGTTAGGCCTTGTTCTTGTTCTGGAGTGGTTGAAAGCTGGTTTGTGGCCATCTCTGACAATGTTTGGTTATTCTAATGGAGTGTTTTGTGTTTGTAGGAAAGCAGTGTTTGTGTTTACAGGGAAAGGAGAAAAGTGGCGGAAGCTGGTTTAGAAAAGAGGCAGATACCGTGTCAGAGTTGAGCCAGCAAGAGAGGCAGAGAGGAGCAGAGAGAGAGAGTATATCGAGACTGCCAGAGTATGCTGAAGAGAAATTCTGAATATTGGGTGTATTGCATTCTGCACAACGTGTAATTTATACATGAAAAGAATAAGCAATAAAGGAAATACAATATCTCATCATATTATCATAATGTTGTAATAGTAGTAAATCAATGGAGAAATTCTGAATATTTGATTGGAATATTTCATATTCCATCAGGTACACCTTCACGCCCTATGGTGGGAACAATAATTCGGATATTACAATGACAATCCCATTATGGTTGAGGATAATTTCAAGCACAATCAGTTAAGACTTGGTCATATTCATCTCATTTGAACTTTCAACAAAAGGGCAAAAGAAAGGACGAAGATTGAGATTATGTTGATGCCGACTTATTAGAGCCGGCTTGATTCATTTTAACACCATCTTGAGTTTGTCAATTCATTAATATTCTTTGGCCGGCTGTTTCCTTGTTTTATGACAACAATTACCTCCTGCCTATAAATTCATCGCAATCTATAATGCTTAAGTGCAATATCTTCATTATCTGATATAGTTACCTAAATTATGGGGTTATCCTTAAGTTTCTTCTCACTTGTGCGCTTAATTCTTTGGCTCTCATTATTTCATTTTGTAGGACTTGTTCACTTTACTTCTTTTGTGCAGGCACTCTGTCATGATGATGAGCGTTCTTCCTTGTTGCAGTTCAATGATAGCCTGATTATCAATAACTCTACTTCTTATGATCATTTTGCTTATCCGAAGGTTGCATCCTGGAAGGTAGATGAAGATTGCTGCTCATGGGATGGCGTCACTTGCAATGAGGTTACTAGTCATGTGATCACACTTAACCTCACTAGTAGCTGCCTCTATGGTTCTATAAACTCTAGTAGCAGTCTCTTCCAACTTGTCCATCTCGAATGGCTTAGCCTGGCTGATAACTTCTTTAATGGCTCCAAAATCCCTTCTCAAATCATGAATCTTTCCAGTTTATCATATCTGGACCTTTATGGTTCTAGCTTTTCTGGTAAAAGTACCATCGGAGATCCTAGAGCTCTCAAAGTTGGAGACCCTTGACGCTTCGTTTAACAATAACTTGGAGCTCCAAAAGCTAGGTTTGAAAAGTCTAGTTGAGAAGTTAAGTCACCTCAAAGTGCTATTTCTTGATAAGGTCAACATTTCTTCATCAGTACCTGATATCTTGACAAATTTATCTTCGTTGACTGCCTTATCCCTCAGGGAGTGTGAATTGCAAGGTGAATTCCCAGCAAAGATATTCCAATTACCCAACCTTCACATTCTTAGTGTGAGATACAATCCAAGTCTCTCTGGATACTTGCTAGAATTTGAAATGAACAGCCCCCTTGAAGATTTGAGACTTGTTGGCACGAGATTCTCTGGTGAGATTCCATATTTAATAGGAAATCTTAGTTCCTTGCTTCTCCTGGATATTAGTAATTGCAGTTTTTTCAGGATCAATTCCATCTTCACTTGGTAATCTCACCGAGAACACTTATCTCTACTTAAATGGAAATGAATTTTCTGGTGAGTTGCCAATTGTCATTGGAAATCTTTCTTCTCTAGAAGAATTGCACCTTTCTTATAACAATTTTTCAAGCCAAGATTCTGGTTCACTGTCATGGATGGCCAAGTATAGTAAACTTACTTTTTTAGGCCTTTCACGAATCAACTTACTTGGTAAAATTCCCTCTTGGCTCATGAGCTTAACACATCCTTACTTATTTATATATGAGCCACAATCAATTAAATGGTCCTATCCCATACTGGTTCATGAACCTAAACCAATTAGAGGTTCTATCATTGGCATCCAATAAATTGACTGGCCATATCCCTCATCAAATTAGAAACCTAACACAACTTGAACTTTTGCACTTGGGTCAAATAAGTTGCAAGGTCCATTTTCTACCGCTCTCTATGACCTTGAGAATCTTGAAGTGCTTGACCTTGGTTCAAATAATCTGAGTGGCACAGTGGATATGGACATGATTCTTAAGAAACTCAAAAGTTTAGGCGCTTTACTTCTCACTTCAAACAATTTATCATTACTCACCAAAACAAATGTTCATACAAAATTTCCGAAATTTTCAATTCTCGGATTACGGTCCTGCAACCTTATTGAGTTCCCCAAATTTCCTACAAAACCAAGATTAATTGCAGGTTCTAGACCTTTCCTCAAACATGATAGCTGGCCCAATACCTGGATGGTTTTTGAAATTGAGCATAGATTTTATGCGTACCTTGAACCTTTCCAACAATCTTATAACTGGCTTTGCCCAACACCCTGTTTTTTTTCAATGGAATCAACTGTCCGGTAAGGTCAAATAAGTTGCAAGGACCACTCCCTATTCCCGCATTGTCCACCACTACCTATCTAGTTTCACACAATAATCTTATGAGAGAAATTCTACCATCTCTATGCAATTTGAATCAGTTGGGAGTTCTTGATTTGTCTCACAATTTAGGTGGCAGGCTTCCACATTGTTTGGGTAATTTAAGTCATCACCTATCGATACTAAATTTGCAAAATAACAAATTTCATGGAAGGATTCCTCAAAACTTAGTGAACGGGTCCAATTTGAGGATGGTTGATTTAAGCGATAATCAATTACAAGGGAGGATCCCAAGAACATTTGCCAGTTGTACAGAGCTAGAATTTCTTGATCTTGGAAATAACCAAATTAGCGATACTTTTCCGTCTTGGCTAGAATCTCTTCCAAAGCTAAAGGTTCTTATCTTGCAATCCAATAGATTGGAAGGTGCAATAAAAGAGTCTGAAACAGATTATGCCTTTCCAGAACTGCAGATTATTGATCTCTCCCATAGTAGATTTACAGGTAATCTTCCATTGAAATACTTCCAATCTTGGCATGCCATGAAAATTGTTAGTGCAAGTCCATTAGCATATTTGCAAACAGTGGGATTGGGACAAGTTTCATTAATCACTTATCACGATGAGAGAATTGATCTTTTACCAATGAGTTACAGTTACTCATTGCGGATGAGTACCAAAGGCGTAGAGCTGGAATACGGAAAGATCTCAAATCTCTTGACTGCCATTATTTTCTCCAAGCAACAAATTTGAAGGAGAGATTCCAACATCCATTGCAAAGTTGAAAGGGCTTCATTTTCTCGTTCTTTCGAACAATAATCTCAAAGGCCCCATCCCACCATCCATAGCAAACCTAACAGCACTGGAATCATTGGACCTTTCTGATAGCAACCTTTCAGGATTGATCCCTTAGCAACTACAAGACCTCACATTCCTTTCACACTTCAATGTCCCAAATAACCATCTCAGAGGACTCATACCACAAGGCAAGCAATTTGATACGTTTGAGAATAATTCATTTGAAGGGAACCCAGGATTGTGTGGAAAGCAGATAGGAAAAAAATGTGAAAAGTTTCAGCCCTCAAAGAAAGAAGACGACCCTACTGGCTCCAAGTTTCCATTTGAATTTGGGTGGAAAGTAGTTCTGATGGGGTATGCAAGTGGACTTGTTGTTGGAGTGGCTCTTGACCATGCTTTCTCTCCTAGAAAAGAGGAACAGTTTATGAAGATTTTCAGGAAGAAACCCATGAACGCAATCGGGAGAAACAGAGCTCACAGAAACAGAATGTAGTCAGCTTTATTTCTTTTTCTTCACAGAGTTAATAAAGGGATAATTAGTTTAAACCCCAGAGGTTTGTCCTAATAGAGTAAATGTTGCTGTGTTTTCTTCTTGTAGTGGCGAGATTTAGTCATCATAAATTCTATGATAGTTTGCTTGAAGCTAAACTGTGTAATCTATGAAGAATCTTAATGGACAGAGAAAACATTACAATATTCATTAATTAAATTTAACTGGCTATTTCATTGTTTCGTGATTACTTAAGTCTCGGTCTTGTTGACCTTATTCATTACGTCGAGTTGTCCATGAAAAGGGGAAGAAGAAAGCTCGCAGCTTCACATTTTGACCTATATATGAATGAAGACAATTTCACTCCTCATCCTCTATGAAGAACTTGAGATTTACTATCACAAACTCTTCGGTCCGTATGTCTTCTACATTTTGGATAACCAGACAAAGATGTTTTAATATCATAGAGAACTCCATTGATGAGAATGCTGATCTTTTACCATTGATTTACGGTTACTCAATGCAAATGAGAACCAAAGGCATAGACTTGGAATATCGAAAGATCTCAAACTTCGTTCGGCAACAAATTTGAAGGAGAGATTCCAACATCCATCGCAAATTTTAAAAGGGCTTCATTTTTCTCGTTCTTTCTAACAATGACCTCAAAGGCCCCATCCCACCATCCATGGGGAAACCTGATAGCACTGGAATCCTTGGACCTTTCTAATAACAAGCTCTTAGGATAGATTTCTCAACAACTAGTAGACCTCAAATTCCTTTCATACTTCAATGTCCCAAATCATCTTCTAACATGACTCATACCTTAGGGGATACAATTTGATACATTTGAGAATAATTCTTTTGGTGGGAATCCAGGATTGTGCAGAAAGCAGACCTCAAGGAAAGAAGAAGATCCAGGCTCAATATTTGTCAGCTTTTGTGGTGGGGCTATTTTGCTGGTTTATGATGTCATTAAAAGTAATTAAACGTACAACTGAAGAGCACAAAAAACTGACCATGTCAACAATGAGGAAGAGATGGTTGTCTGATTGGAGAGAGTTGGGCTTGTCCTGCACGTCAGAGCACTGGATTACGATGTGGCCTCGCTTGGCAAACTTTGAAGTGAGAGCTTGTCCTGGCCTCTTGCTCACTCTGGTTGTTCGTACTGTGCATGAAGTGTACTTTGTTATGCCGTTAAACATCGTCATCGCTGCTGCCATATGATGTTTGTTTGTACAATCCTCTCCCTGACTAAACTTTGTTGAAATATTGGACACGTGTCTTGAGATAGAGATGTACACGTTTACGTTAAACTTAGGATGATAAAATAATAAAAATCTTAATGAAAATTTAAAAATAATAATTAAAAAAAAAAGGCTTTATAAGTTTTGAATAAATGGTACAAGAACAATTTGATAATATTTACTCACACATAATATAATAGGTTTTAATGTCTCATTAAGAGTTCATTAACAATGAAAGCTTTGAAAGAAATTTGGTTTAATATAGAAACCTTCGTAGAATACAAATATTTTCTTTTTAAAGTAAGGTGTTTAGGACAGTTTGTGTGCATCTTGACTAGTCTCGGTAAGTCATTGTTACAACATCTCACCATCATGATCACCCGTTTTAATTTTAATGTTTATTATAATTGTTAAGCTTAAGGTTGTGAATGGAAGATCAAACTTATAAAATCTTAGGCTACGTTTGTTTTGATATTTTGAAAATGTCCTATTTCTATCCTTAAAAAAATGCATATTTGTTTTCCCATTCTCAAAATCTTATCCTATAATATTAAGCTATTTTAAACCCTCATAGGTTTGTTAATTTAATTAAATACCCCCAACAATTTTTTTTTATAAATTGACAAAAACACCCCTACCCACCCATATTTGTCAAATTCGACAACCACCATCAAAAGGTGGCTGCAATCTAACGTAATGACGCACTATCGGTTGGATCTAGCCGGTAGTGCACCAATTGAGTCTTTTCCGACCAAATCTTTGGCCATATCTGGCCGTTAACGATGGCTAATATATGGCCATTGTTGATGGCCAGATGTGACTGGATTTGGCTGTAAGTTTGACATTTTTCACAGATGTGGTCGGAAAAGGACATAGTGGAGTACAACCAGCTAGATTTGACCGGTTGTGTGCAATGACACCTAGATTCCGGCAAGGGTGGCCAAAATCTGGCAACTGTGGGTGGGTAGGTAGGAGTGTTTTTATCATTTTATAAACTTTTTATTATTGGGGTATTTAGCTAAATTAACAAACCTATTAGTTTTTTTGTTAATTTTCAAATCATACCTTATAATAATAACTCAATTCAACTTAATATTTCAAAAATACTACTCAAGATGTTTTAAAATCTTATTTATTTATTTTTAAATAAAAGGTCTTTTAATAGCCATTTTGTAACTTTAACTGCCTCTAAAGACCGGTATTTCAAAACCCGCTAAAACATTTTAATTGTGACCACAGATTTTCAATATAAACGCCACGTGTATACTCGGCTTTAACCTTTAATTAATGAATAAACTCGTGCAAACAGCTCGCGGTTCTTTTGAGGAAACAATTAAACAGAGCCACCTCAAATCAAAAATCAAAAAATTCAAGTTTAGGTAATTTTCGCAGTGTTAAATGATATTTCTTGAATATCCCAGTTGGTATTTCTTACAAGATGTTAATTTTCTTTTGGTTTATTCATTTGCACTCTAACTATTTGTTATTTTGCCCTAGCGAACATAAACCATTTAGTTTTATCATTTAAATGGGTCTACTTGGCCTCAAGATTGAACTGACGGAAGTACTGTAACTTGAATGAAGTTGATGAAAGATAATGATCCCTTGATCGTGCTTGTAAATTGTAAGCTTTTTTGACAGAAATTTAATGGTTTGACAGAAAATTATAAAAAGGCGAGGCTGTAGCCATGGTGGTAAAGTTTTGATCTTTGTCTGATAAAAGGCGAATCTGAGCCTCTTTTTCTGTGGGGTTTCTGGCAAAGTAATGACACTCTTCAGATTGAGGTTATTGTGAAATGGCCGAGAGTCTGTGTCTTTCGCTCTCTCTGTCTCTCTTCGTCTCTCTTTGTATGTATGTGTGATCATGTATGTATATGTACCAAAATGACCTCTTTGCTTCAAATAATTCATTATAAATATCCCAAGTCTCTCTCTTTCTTCAGAGGTGAATGCAATGAGCCAATGAGGCTGTGATGAAGTTTTATGGCTTTGAGTTGGGCTCTTTCTTGGAGAACCGTTTCTTGGCGGGCAACCTGGATACATCTCCATGACAGTTGCGGCCATTGAACTCCTCAAGGGTTTTCACTTTCAAGTTGTGTCCACTCAAAGTTGAATCCCAGCCTCTATTTCTGCTCCCACTACCTATTTTTGAATTCTAAGTTAGATTAAGCTTGGAAAGGGAATAAACTTATCAAGTTTTCTAAATCAAAATCCATTCTTTCCAACACATGGGTGGGAAAAAGTCATTTACTCTTAATTCATAATGGTGAGACACTTCCTGAGCAATCAAGAGGAAAGGAACTCAAGACTTCTTGACTTGAGTGATACATTCAAATGTCTTTATTACCCCACATGACCACCCAAAGGTGGTTAATCATAGTTTAGAAAGGTTAACTTATACACATAAAATGGTAAAACCAACCCTTTGGACTTGTTTTTCATTTATTTATAAAAATAGAAAGCAATGTTGTGTTTTTTAAGACACTTTTTAGCAAATTTTTAAATATAATAAACTCAAGAAGTCGGCCTAAGTGTCAAAGAAGGTTTTGACACCATAAAGTCAGCCACCATATTTGTGACTTATTTAAAATATTAGACTTGTAGGGTGCTTAATGGGTCTAGTCATTAAAAAAAGGGAATTTTTTTTTTTTTTTAACATATAATTGTAATTTGATCTTTACTAATAATGTGTTACACTAATTTATATCAAGCATATATTTTAGAGCAATGCTAGTTTTACAAAGACACATACAAAGACAATTCTCACCCTTGGTTTTCTGACTTCTCTCTCTCTCTCTCTCTCTTTTTTCTTTGTTTTTTTTCTTGCTGATGTCATTTTGTAGTCCTCTTTGTATAGGTCTTTGTAAGGATATCATTTTTCTATATTTTATTATCTTCCAAAAAAATTAAAAAACTCAAATTTATTTTCATTTTCATTTGTTATCCATAGTATTGTTAAATATATAATGGCACTAAACAGATGATGAAGAAAGCAATGCTTGCCACTTTCACTGATGAACAAAGTAATGCTTGCCACGCTATGAAAGGCGGTTTGTAAAAAATATGAAAGAAAGAACAAGAGAAGAAGTTATAAGACTGTATTATAGAGTAATTTGATGTAGGGTTCGAGTACAATGTCTCGAAAGGATTGGTGATACAACATTTGAACAGTAATACATCAATCATTCTTTTCTATTGCTCACAATCGTTTGTTGTTATCAATCCATCATAATACCAATCACCGTTCATCTTAATGTGAATTTCTCATCCCGTTCTTGAAACAAACCAGAAAATATAAGACAAAATAAAATTAATTTCATTCATGTATGATCAAATTTGAAGAAGAAGAAACAAAATTACCTGTAACCAACATTGCAAGTAGTAATCCCGAGTTGCCTTCTCATTCTCATCTTTCTCAACACAAAGCTGCTCCTTCAGATCATCCTTCTTCCCCTGAACCAAAGCTTCAATTAATCATTTCAATCCAACTCCAGACTTGCCAAATCTGAAGCAGCAAAGAAAGAAAACTGAGCACTAACAATAGTTGATAATACTTCTTACATTGTGTCTTCACCAATGCCACACAGATTAATGCCTAAAAACAAGCCAGAGTCGAACCAAATTGCAGTCGATGCCATCTTCACACTTCTTTCATGCAAACCAAATATCGCCCAGACATACGAAGCTAAGAAAACAAGAACCCTAGGCGTCTGCATTTTCTGCACACCAAGAGATGGTACAAGTATTTAAAAACTTGCAATGTACCTATAATCTGGCCATCAAAATGTAGTATAAATACATAAATAAATCACAAAAAATTCTTTAAAGAAACTGCTCCACCAAACATTTTTCAAAGTGAATTTCTTTTGTTTGAGAGAAAGTGCCACTTGAGTGAGCTCTCTCTTGATGAAGGAAAGCTTCACGAAAATGGTGGATGCTCTTATTGATCCATGAAATTCAAGATTGGAATCACTGATACATATTTGGAGTCCATGAGTGGAACCTCTGGTTGATCTTTGGAACCCATGCGAACGGTTGGGAAATAGTATGAATGTATGCAACTAGTAGGTGATTCGGATATTTAGAATCAACCCAAGGGTAAATTAGTAATAACACAATATAACCAGCGCAAGGGTAAATTGGGAATACCAAAACAGAACCAAGTTCCAGTAGGAATAAATACATCAGATCAATTCACAAAAGTTTTTGGGAATCTGGAATTTATGAAATGAGGGGTGGGGCTGGAACTTGCCATTTCCGGAAAACCTTGGGTGGGAACATGCCGTTTACTCTTCCAAACTCATTACTTTTAAGAATGAGGCTTTGCTCTCGAAGGGTCATTGTCCCTTCCTTTGACTAGTCAGTGAAGCCAGTGATTTACACCAGCAAGGATACCCACCATCCCCAACAGCAAGGATACCATTCTCAGCTTCCCAACACAACAACAGAACACGCTCTGACCTCTCTCTCTCTCTCTCTGTGATGAGGCTGTGATGATGGCGCTGTTTTCTATGTGAAATGATCCGACGGTGGGGAATCTTTGCTCGTCATGGCGTGGCGGCTGCTGGGTATTTTTGAGAAGTGCTCGTTGCTGCAGCCATGTTGGTAATGTTTCGATCTTTGTCTGATAAAAGGCGAATCTGAGCCTCTCTTTTTCTCTGTGGTCTCTGGCAAAGTAATGACACTCTTTAGATTGAGGCTATTGTGAAATGGCCGAGAGTCTCTGCTTCTTCTAATTCATCATAAATCCCCCAAGTCTCTCTCTCTTTTTTCAAAGGTGAATGCGATGAGGCTGTGATGAAGTTTTCTGGCTTTGAGTTGGGCTCTTTCTTGGCGACCCGTTTCTTGGCGTGGCAACTCGGATATATCTCCATGTTGCAGCCATTGAACTCCTCAACCTCAAGGGTTTCACTTTCAACTTGTGTCCACTCAAAGCTGAATCTGAGCCTCGATTCTGGTCCCACTACCTATTTTTTGTTTTTGTTTTTTCGTTTTGTTGAGCCAAAATGGCATTGTGGTTGTGAACATGGATACATTTTTACAGGCACTTGCAATGTGAAATTGATTTGCCACAACTCGAAGCATTGTCACATTAGACCCAAAAATTTAGTCTAATGTTGGAGCAAATTGGAATGGAGATCAGATACTGCAGATGTTTTTGGAGCTTAATCTTGAAAAAAATGTTTGTCAATAAATGTATTAAGTTAAAGAGGCATATTACCTTTATGGTTTGCATAGATATAAGGCATCATTCCAGGATTCCATTTCCTAGTACTATGACAAAAATGAATACCTCCCTGAAGAGGGCAATGGGCATAACAAAAACTAAAATAAAGTTTTCAGTCCTCAAAGAAAGAAGAAGATCTTGCAGGCTCCAAATTTCTATATGAATTTGGTTGGAAAATGGTTCTGATCAGGTGCTTTCTGCCAGAAAAATAGAAGGAATGGTTTATGCGAGGAAACTCATTAAAACAATCACAGAATATAATTAGCTTTATTTCTTTTTCTTCAGGGAGTTAATCGGCGTCGTCACTGCTGCTATATGATGTCTGTTTATACAATCCTCTTCCAACTAAACTTTAGTTGAAAAATTATGTTTCGCGCTTTATACAGTGCAAGCCCGTTAAATAGATTGGACACGTGTCTTGGGATGGAGCTGTGCATGTTTATGTTAAGTTAACCTTAAGATGATAAAATAATAAAAATCTGAAGTCTTATCATTAACGACAAAATCTTATTAACGGCCATTTGCGACTTTATCTAGCGGCCTTTAAGGACTGCTATTTCAAAACCGCTAAAACATTATACGTGTGATTACAGATTCTCAGTATAAACGCCATGTATATTCTCGGCTTTAACCTTTAATCAATGAATAAATTCGTGAAAACAGCTCGCAGTTATTTCGAGGAAACAATTAAACAGAGCTAGCTCAAATCAGACATCAAAAAATTCAAGTTTAGGTAATTTTCGCAGTGTTAAATTACATTTCTTATATCTCCCAGTTGGTATTTCATATAGGAAGTTAATTTTCTTTTGGTTTGTTTATTTGCACTCTAACTGTTTGTTATTTTGCCTCAGTGAACAAAACCATTTAGTTTTATCATTTAAATGGGTCTACCCAGGCCTTAAGATTGTTCCTTTTGTAATCGCGCAATTTATTGAACTGACAGAAGTTCTGTAACTTGAATAAAGTTGATGAAAGATAATGATTATGATTGCACTTGTGCTTACAAGAAATGATAGATTGTTCATTTAGCATAACTTTTGTAAATTGAAAGCTTTGTTGACATAAATTTAATGGTTTGAAAGTTCATCGAAAGTACTTTATCAATGGCCTAGAAGGTTAGTTCTGATACGAACGGTAGGCGGGTTTTGAGATTCTACATCAACTAGTTTTTGTGTATCTAGGATGATGGCAAATGGACCATCTTTTGTGGGATGAATAACTGATTGTTATGTTTCCTTTTTCTGATAATTATATGTGCATTGTTGTAGCTTTGTATAAATGCTGCTGATATTTTATCATGATATGGTTGAATTAGTGAATGGTAGAAGATGGCTAGAGAAAATGTCACACTAATGTGTTACTGGAATGGGAGGATAACAAATGGAGCACAAGGCATTGCTTATGAAGGTGCTGTCCCAAAGCCTACTAGGGTTAGCTACAAAACAACGCATAATCAGTTGTTGGAAAAGATGTATGAGATTACTGGGTTTGACCGGCAACACATTAAAATGAAGATCATATGCAGGTATCCAGCTTGTCGGGAATTCATACCTGTGCCCATCGTTGATGATGAGTCTTTAGATATTGTATTTGATGTGGCACGAAAGCCTGGAACAAATTGTTTGGAATTGTATTTGGAAAGAGAACCAGCAAGCAAAGATAGCCAAGTAAATATTACAACACAAATCCATGTGGATAATTATGTCACAACGTTAGTCTTCAATGATAATCAGGTAAATATACATAAATTTCTTGATGTCATAGGATTAATTTTCTTTTCTTTAAAGTAAGAGTTGTGACAATTCTTTATACAGATAGTAGTAGATGGGGACAAATGTAATGCCAACCCTGATACCTTTTTAGACCCGGGGCCAAGTGACAAGTCTGTGCTTGTGTTGCAAGACCAACATAGATCTGAAGCCATATGGGCAGGGGAGGTTAGTATCACTTCATTCTCTAGCCATCTGTAGTAGTGATTGGTTCAATACAAAATAAGTGAAGAAAAGTGAACTCGGTCGGTACTTTGATTGCGGGACCACGGTGTCTTAACATGTAGACAAAGATTGGGTACAATGATGCGGGAGTGGCGATTGGATCACCGTATTCGTCATTTTGTTGTTGAGGCTAGGGTTCTATGGGGTATATGCACCTGGTTTTATTCAACTTGGACGGCCCTTGGTCACTGCATTGGTTGAGAGATGGAGACAAGAGACACACCTTTCATTTTCTTTGTGGGTGAGAGTACTATCACGCTACAAGATGTAGAGTGTTGTTAGGCCTTCGTATACATGGTTATCCAGGTGTGGTAGTCTTGACCTCCAATGGGGACGACCTCGTGAAGAGTTGTTAGGAGTGAGACCAGATCCTAGTGTTCTTCATGGTTCCACCCTAAAGCTTAGATGGTTACGAGGCCATTTCCAGTTGTCTCGCCATTTAGATGCTGATCTTTGTAACTATGCGATGCTATGCTAGGGTCATATATCTTAGGCTTATTGGGGTCTCTCTTTGCAGATAAATTTGGTTCGGATGTGCAATTGATATTTTTACCTCTTCTAAGGGATTTTAAGTATGCAGGGAAATTTAGCTGGGGGAGTGCTATACTAGCCTACCTTTATCGTGAACTCTTCAGTAGTAAGAAAGGGGCAGTGAAATTTCTGGTCCTCTAATGTTGTTACAGGTATGTATACTAAAATATTCTTTCAAGTCTAACATATAAAGCATAATAATATTTTTTCTCTTGATATTATGTAAATTCCTATTCCTATAGTTATGGGCATGGGAGCGTTTGCATATTGGTCGCCCTGAGAGATTTGTTGCCCAAGAGAGGATCCGATTGTTCCAGGATGGTGAAGCTGTAAAGAATAAGGTGCAAGTTTCTGAAGTTGAGATGGTCAATCAGGAGACATTACCTCCAGATCCATTAGGATACAGGTAGTATAGCTTACTATTTCATTAATATGTGCTTTTCAATATACTTAGTTGTCTTAGAACTGTTTTCTTCTCGAACAGGTGGAGGTGTCCTGTCATCCGTAGAGATAACCCTCAGAGGGCATTGATATTTTATCGAGACCAGCTTGATCAACAAACATATGATCAGGTTTACTTTTGACTCTGTGTTCTTTTATTATCTTGTTCATTTGATGAGATGCACATGGTTGTGCTACCACCTATTTTTAAGTGGAACTTCCCTTTCAAAATTCAGATGATATGGCAGCCATACACGTCTGAGTTACTTGTGTCCCCAACAGATGTATGTGTTAGAGACCAGCATGTGTGGAGGACAATTGCTCCACTTATCTGCTTTGACATTGTTGAGTGGCATTGTCTTGATAGAGTTTTACGCCAGTTTGGTCTCAAACAAGGAATTCCTGTGCAGTGTGATACTGAGGTGAAAATCCATGCAATTGATAGACGAGGGTAGACATCATTGCAATTGGAAGGCATATCATCAACAATATATTAAGTTATGGGCATCTCGGGAAAAGAGTATAGTTACCGCTGAGCCTGAGGAGAGCACTATGGATTATCATGATTCGTATATGAAGTGGTACCGAAGCATAACTCGTTGTTTGATTACCCCACTCACTCAAAGACCTCATAAGCGAATTCAGCCTGCTAGTGGGATGTCACATTTACTGGTAAGTTATTTAACTATTGATCTTGTATTACTTATCGGTCAATATTGATTGGATTTCTATGTTTGGAATGGAAGGTCCATAGCTTGACAAATATTCATAATCAATGCACTGCAACCCTTAGTACTTTTACCAGTGAAAGTGCTATGCAGTCATTGACAAATATCCGGATTACATGCACTCGTGTATTGCAAATGATTGGGGAGATTCGACACCTTGAGACAGTACCAGCACCTACCATAACCATGGCACCACCATCCCCTTCACAAGCTAATGATATGGAGGGGCTACCACTTCTAATAGCACAAATGCCAACCAAAACTAAATCTCTGTCAGTGAGAGGGCGAGGCAGAGCCAAAGGTCGAGGTAGAGCACTTGGCACACAACAAAAGGCAATGGAACCAGTAATAACATTGCAACATTCATCCCCACAAGTGGTGGTAGCATCGCTCACAACTCCATCACAAAATAATGATATTCATATAGAGGAGCCTTCAACTCTCAATTTGGAGGGGTCTGCGACACCAGCAGAGTCAATGCATCCACTTGAAGGTGAGACAACAACAGAGAAAGTGCCACTTTATCCACACTATGATTATGAGGAGTCACCATGTCTCACTCAAGTCGAGTCTAGCCATGTAACTAGACATAAGAAGAAGCCTAAGGTCCTTTGATGTTGCTGATGATCAAAGTCTTCTATGTTGACACTTTGTTCCTTGAACCTTGTGAATATGAAAGAATCGTCATTAACTTTTAGGATTGAAGTTTTTCAAGATTTTTAACATCAGGGTTTATTTGGTACTTCTCAAATATGTTTATAAACAGTGTTGCAAAAGTTCAAGATTCTACCTTATATTTTATTGATTCTCTCGCAGAGTATGATGTGTTGAAAAATTAGAATAGAAAAGTCTTATAACTGTAAATTTTTTCTCTCTTTTGATTGATTCCATCTATTATTGGAAATATAGTCTCTAATGAACTTGAAATCTGACTTTGCTGCCTCGTAAATGGTTTTTGGATTCAAGCATGGAATCATTCGTAATTTTGAACCTAGGTGCAATTGAGTTGCAACTTGCAAGGACCACTACTTGTTCACTTTACTTCTATTGTGCAGCCACTGTGTCATGATGATGAGGGTTCTTCCTTGTTACAATTCAAGGAGAGCCTAATTATCAATAAGTTTGCTTGTTATCATCTTCGGCATTCTTTTCCTGTAAGAAAATAGGAAGGGCTTATGATGATTTTTGAGAGGAAGTTCATGAAAACAATAAAGAGAAACAGAGTTCACAGAAACAGAATGTATTATGATTTTTTTTTTTTTTTTTTAAACAAAAATTAGGAATCTTTGTCATTGAGCTCGTTCTTATCAAAAGAAAGTTTCATGAAAAGTGAAGGAAGCTCTGTTCAATCTTTGGAATTGGAGACTGAAACCAGTGTTCATGTTTTGAGTCCATGAGTGGAATCTGGTTCATCTTGGAATATATCCGTGCAGAATGAGGTGGCTTTGTGGAGAGTCGGCGGCAGCAGCAGCTGGGCGGAGACTTGTTTGTGCTTAGTTCAGTCCTTTATTATTATTATTATTTTTTTAATTATGGTAAAAGTGAGGGGCAATTCAGTGTGCAGAAGTTTATTATAATGTTCTAAAGCTTCCCATCTCTGTCTCTGTGTGATGAGGTGTGATGATGGCTATTGAAAAATGGCCAAAAGTCTCTCTCTTTCCGTGTATGTATGTGTGTTCATGTATGACATGACCCTTTTGCTTCTTCTAATTCTTCATAAATGCCCAAAGTTTCTGTCTCTCTTTCTTCAATGCTGAATGCAATGAGGCTGTGATGAAGTTTTCAGGCGCTGAGTTGGGCTCTTTCTTGGATATCCCTTTTTTGGTGGGCCAACCCGGATACATCTCCATGTTGCAGCCATTGAAGTCCTCAAGTTGTGTCTACTCAAAGCGGAATCTGTGTCTACTACCTCTTTTTTATAATTTGTTTTTGTTTTTGTTTTTTTGTTTGTGATTTGTTGCCAAATTGAATTCTTAGTAGACTAAGCTTGGAAAGGGATTAAATTTCGCAGGTTTTCTAAACCAAAATCCAATCTTTCCAACAAATGGATGGAATATTTTCATGACTTGAAGCTGAGCCAAGAGGGTTGTCTTTGGACTCTCAGTTGGAGCCAAAATGCATGGCACTTGCAGTGGGATTGCGGAGATTTGGTGGAGAATTGAACCCAAAAGCCATACAAAGGTGCCACAAGTCAAGATTGAAATGGAGATTGGATATTTTGCAGATGTTTTTGGAAATTAATCTTCAGAAGAGACTTAAAAAGTTCTATCAATTGTTGTATGAAGTTAAAGTTGATTTATTAGAATTTTCAAAGCCCCTTTGGGCAATGTTGCCATATATATATTGAATGTATTCAAAGCGTCAACAAAAACAATTTCAAGCTTTGGTTTAACCAGTTAAACAGTCCATTGCCATCATGGTTCTTGAAATTTCTATGAAAATCCTTTTATTTAGTCTTTTTTCTTGCCCATCCCATTCATTACGTTGAGTTTCCAATTAAAGTGGAAGCAGAGAGGACGCAGCTTCATGTGACTTTTGAAGACAATTTCACTGCCCATGCCGACTTTGGTAGACAACACTTCACTCATCAAACTTCCTCAAGTCTTTGGCCCTTCTTTTACCTTGGTCCCTTCTTATATGTTCCTCCTCCCTTTCTATACGTTTGTTCTTTCTTATACGTTTGTCTAGTTCACTGCTCTTGTTTTACAATATTGTCTGTGACACCATCCTGAGCTTTTAATTGATTTTATAAGTTTTCCTCCAATCTTGAGCCAATTTTTTGTTTTCTATGTTATAAACCAATACAATTTTAATTACTTCTTCTTCTCTTTTTCATTTAACCTTCAATATATAAATTTTATATATTAGTGGATATTGTAAACAAAATAATGCCCCAAATTATATTAAAATAAAAATTAATTATCAATGGATGGAGAAATCATTGTCATTTAACTAAACTCTGTATTAGTATCATTTCTTTTGGGCAGCAAATGTAAACCATCACACATTGCTTGTGAGTTCTTATAAATAAGAAATAATAATTTTGTGTAGATAAATGATTTTTATTAAATAGTGATTATTTTATCTTAATTATCTATTTCAGCAAAACATTATAAGATTAAAAAAAAATTCATTTAAACAAAATGAAACCTTATACACGTCAAGCTAATAACCTTTACATTGACTAGTTGACCCAAAGGGACTATCAATTTTTTCTTATAATGTTATGAACGTAACCCAATTTTTCAAGTCAAGTTATTTGGTTAAAACTTATAACAAAACAGATCATCTACGATAGAGATTATAAATTTCTTTCTTAATTATATCGACAACTATTGTCTTTCTTTTGACCTTGAAAAAAACTACTAACTTTTGAGTTGGGTTCATCTCACCTCAATTCTCCTCAATATATTAATTAGAATATCATAGAAATTCAAGAAAAAAAGTTGTAGATAAACTTTTTGGAATATTTTGAATTACTTTTCAATTAAAAACATAAGTGCATAGGAAGTATTTATTTTCATATAAAACATTGAAAATGTAAAGGTTTTATAGAATTACAAACATATAATTATTTTAGTTGTGTGAATTATTACATTTACAAGTAAGATATCAAATTGGATTGGGGTTGCTTGCAAATCAATTTTACCCAACTATGAGTACAATTTACAATTGCACAATTAATAAATGAAGAAAACATAAATCAAATTCCTAAATATATAGTTTTTTTTCTTAAAAACTAACATAATTTCTTCTCCGAATGACAGTTTAGATTCCATCAATGTAATGAGATAGTCACAATATTAATTATAATCTCTTATCTTCTCTTTTGTTTTTTGTTTTTTTTAAATAGTAACCATTATTTTTTTAATAAATAAAATAGATTATAATCTCTTTAATTTATTACAAAATTTTCACTTATTCCAAGTCTTTATATGAAGCTGATTTCTTAGTTAGTATTTGTTAGGATCCCACGGCAAGGTCTCACACCCACCAAGTGTGGTATTTAAGCCTAGGGGCTCTCCCACTTATTAGGCCAGTCTTTTGGATTGGACTCTCCTTTGGCTTTGAATTCTAACATTAGTGCTCAAGTTGAAAGTTGAGTTGTGGAAATGACTATCTATAGGCTAGATTAATGTGTAGTATGCTCTTCTTGGGAGGGGTTGTTGCATCGAATAATGATAGGTGAGTGAAGCCACCCAAAAGAGGGAAAAGGCTACCGTCGGGTCAATGTCGATAGAGTGAAAATCACCATATATGTCAGCTCTTGAAGGGAGTGCAATGTTATGATCCCACATCAGGATCTCAGTGCTTAAGCCTAGGGGCTCTCTCACCAATTAGGACGGTCTTTTGGATTGTGCTCTCCTTTGGGCTTGAGTTCTAACAGTATCTTTCACAGAAATATTATAAATTTTTATGCTTTTTTGTTAATCATTTTATTTTATTTAGAAAACAAGCTCAAGCACATTTTACATGACAAGGTAATAATGTTTGTTTTTCTTAAAAGATATATGAAAATAACCCAATTTTCAAGTCAATTACTATAAATTTTTAGAAGTCTTAAAGTGATGAAAAAATAATTAACCTAATTAATATTTAACCTTAAAGACATTATTTTCACTCAATATTTAAATTTAAATTGTTAAATTTTCCAATGGTATTAATAGTTAAATTTACCTTTTTCTTTTTTTGAAATAATGCATGGGAAGTTGTTGGATGCAACCCATGTCAGAAGTTATAATTAGAGATAATATCTTAATATATTGGTCCGTTTCTGGTCTTTTTATTTTTTCAATTGTTTTAATAAATTCTTATATGGTTTTATTTTTTGTCCTTTGTGATTGTTTTAGCATTCACTAGTTTCGTTTTAAGTTGTGATGGAATATTGAGTTAACATAACTTCATTGCTGAAGGGGCTTTTTAGCCATCCAAGGTTAAACTATTTTAAGAATGGAAATGAGCAGCCAAGTGGTAGTAAAAGATTAGGGCAATCAATCAAGAAAACTACAACTAACAACAAGCTAGGCTAGCCAACAATAACAAATCATACCTCATAGAGACGTTTAGAGTTGCTTCATCTCATCATTATCACTATCACCAAACCAATACTCAATGAACCCTTCATTTGTCTCAGCTGCAACACCATGAACAATTAACACCAAATGCAAACTATGCTCATGCGAACTTTATTTTTTAAATCTTTCACAAATACTATGATGACCAAACAAACAAGAATAAAGTATTCTTTTGATCTAGGGTTTTTTTTATTTTTACCTTTTTTCGTAATTTCATTGGAGGTCAAATTTGTAAGATAGAATTATTTTTTAATTGGGGGTTTAATAGATAATTATTTAATTATCAACATTATCATGTAAAGCATGGTCCATAGATTATATTTGCAAAAATATATAAATAGAAAACATGTTAACTGCTCATGTTGACTTATGAGAGGCCACATGATTCACGAAACTTTCAAGAGTATTAGGCCCTACATTTACCTTTCTTCTTCCTCTCTTCTTCATTGAATCTTCAATATATAGACTTTATATATTAGTGGACATTGTAAGCAAAATAATGCTCAATGTCAATATCCTTTCTTTACGCAACCAGTGTAAACGTTCACACATCTGGTGAAAAATATTAAAAAATAAAATAAAATAAAAGAAACTATAACTTTATCCCACGTTATTTAAGGCTTTGGGTCATGAAATTTCAATGAAAATCATAACGGAGAACCAAAAGTCCAATGCTCCATGTTTTCTAAGTTTTCACGTGCCAATCTTAGTCATTACGTTGAGGTGTCAATGAAAGGAGAAGGAGAAGAAAGGACGCAGCTTGAAGTTTCTTTAAGACAATGTCACTATCATGCTGACTTTTGAGTGCGGCCACAGGCCAATTGACCCAACTTTCACAAGTCTTTGGCCATTTCTATACTGCAGCTGAAGCTGCAATACGTATCTGCAGCGGGACTGTTTTTACAACAATATTGGCAACCCGCCTATAAATTCATCTCCATTCTCCTACATTGCTTAATCACCAGATCTACACTATCATTATCATTATCGTATAATACTTACTTTTGACTAAAGCTGCAATAGCAAATATAGATGACGTTTATGTAGTGGGGCTGCTTTGCTGTTTTATGAAGTCATTTACAACAATTATGAACTGCATGCCTATAAATTCATCTCAACTCTTGTAGTTTAAGCACCATATCTTCAAAATCTAATCTACTTACATACATCATGACGCCATCCTCAAATTTCTGCTCGTTTATGAACTTACTTCTTTTGTTCTCTTTATTTTATCTTATTGTCCTGCCTCACTTTATCTCTTTTGCGAAGCCGCTCTATCATGATGATGAGTGTTCTTCCTTGTTGCAGTTCAAGGACAGCCTAATTATCAATAAGTCTGTTTGTTATTATTCTTCTGCTTATTCTAAGGTTGCATCCTGGAAGGCCGATAAAGACTGCTGCTCATGGGTCGGCGTCACCTGCAATCAAGTTACTGGTCATTTGGTCAGGCTTGACCTCACTAGTAGCTGCCTCTATGGTTCTATCAACTCTACCAGCGCTCTCTTCCACCTTGTCCACCTCGAATGGCTTAGTCTGGCTAACAATGACTTCAAAGGCTCTGAAATCCCTTCCAAAATCATCAACCTTTCCATGTTATCATATCTAAACCTTTCTGATTCTGGATTTTCTGGTCAAATACTATGGGAGATCCTAGAGCTCTCAAAGTTGGAGACCCTTGACTTATCAAGTAATTTTAACTTGAAGCTCCAAAAGCCAGGTCTAAGAAGCCTTGTTGAGAAGTTGACTCACCTCAAAGAGCTGCATCTTGATGAGGTCAACATTTCTTCTTCGGTACCTCATATCTTGGCAAATGTTTCTTCGTTGACTGCCTTATCCCTTGTGGAGTGTGAATTACAAGGTGAATTCCCTGCAAAGATATTCCAATTACCCAATCTTCACTATATCAATGTGCAGGGCAATGAAAATCTCTCTGGATACTTACCAGAATTTGAAAAGAGCAGTCCCCTTCAACGTTTGATACTTGAGCGCACGACATTTTCCGGTGAGATTCCATATTCCATAGGGAATCTTAGATTCTTAGTTATCTTGAATATACGTAATTGTAATTTTTCAGGGTCAATTCCGTCTTCACTTGGAAATCTTTCTTCTTTAGAAGAATTGCGTCTTGGTTATAACAATTTTTCAAGCCAAGATTCTCGTTCATTGTCATGGATTGCTAAGTTTGGTAAACTTACCCTTTTAAGCCTTTCACAGATCAACTTAGTTGGTGAAATCCCCTCTTGGCTCATGAACCTAACACATCTTACTGGTTTAGGAATGCGTGCCAACTATTTAAACGGTCCAATCCCATATTGGCTCATGAACCTATACCAATTAGAGCGTCTATCCTTATCATCTAACCGATTTACTGGTCGTATCCCTATTGAAATTAGAAACCTGACGCAACTGTCTTTTCTTGAGCTTGGGTCAAATCAATTGCAAGGTCCACTTCCTAGCGCTTTCTATGACTTCAAGAATCTTTATTGGCTTGATGTTGCTTCAAATAATCTGAGTGGCATTGTGGATTTGGAGTTTTAATTCTCTCTGCAAACAATTTATCATTGTTCACCAAAGCCAACGTCCATACAAAATTTGCGAAATTTGAAATTCTTAGATTGGGATCCTGCAATCTTAATAGAGTTCCCAGATTTCCTACAAAACCAAGATCAATTGTCAGAACTGGACCTTTCCTCAAACAAGATAGTTGGCCGAATACCTAAATGGTTTTTTAGTTTCAACATATATAATTTGGGTTTCGTGAACCTTTCCAACAATCTTTTAACAGGCTTTGACCAAGGGTCCATTTCTTTTTCACAGACTAGGATAGTGAGTTTAGACCTACGATCAAATAAGTTGCAAGGGTCACTTCCAATTCCATCATTGGGCACCATGATCTATCTAGTTTCTTACAATAATTTTACAGGAGAAATTCCATTGTCTATATGCAATTTGAAATCTTTGGAAGTTCTTGATCTATCTCACAACAACTTAAGTGGCAAGCTTCCACAATGTTCGGCCACTTTCAGTCATCTCCTATCAACATTAAATTTGCAGAGCAACAAATTTCACGGAAGTATTCCTCAAAACTTACTGCATGGAACAAATTTGAGGATGATTGATTTAAGCCAAAATCAATTACATGGGAGAATTCCGAGATCATTGGTCAGCTGTACAAAATTAGAATTTCTTAATCTCGGAAAGAACCAAATCAAGGATACTTTTCCATCTTGGTTGGAAACTCTTCCAAAGTTAAAGGTTCTTATCTTACAATCCAATAGATTAGGGGGTGCAATAAAAGAACCTAAAACAAGCTATCCCTTTCCGGAATTGCGCATCATCGATCTCTCCCATAATAGATTTACAGGTAATCTTTCATCAAAATTCTTCCAATTTTGGAATGCCATGAAAGTTGTAAATGCAAGTCCATTAGCATATTTGGGAACGGAAATATTATTTAAGTCCTCCGGTAACATTATTCATGTATCAATGAATTATGGTTACTCATTTCAAATGAGGGTCAAAGGCATAGAGTTGGACTATGGAAAGATCTCAAATTTCCTCACAGCCATTAGTTTCTCCGGCAACAAATTTGAAGGAGAGATTCCAACATCCATCGCAAATTTAAGAGGGCTTCGTTTTCTCAATCTTTCGAACAATAATCTCAAAGGCCCTATCCCAGCAGCCATGGGAAACCTAACAGCACTGGAATCATTGGATGTTTCTAACAACAAGCTCTCAGGACAGATTCCTCAGCAACTGGAAGACCTCACATTCCTTGAATTCTTCAATGTCTCAAATAATCATCTCACTGGACGCATACCACAAGGAAAACAATTTGATACATTTGAGAATATTTCGTTTGATGGGAACCCAGGATTGTGTGGAAAGCAGATAGCAAGAAAATGTGAAGATTTTCAGCCTCCAAAGAAAGAAGAAGGTCCTGCAGGCTTGAAGTTTCCATTTGAATTTGGGTGGAAGATAATTCTGATAGGGTTTGCAAGTGGGCTCGTTACTGGTGTGGCTCTTGAGCACGCTTATTCTGCAAGAAAGAAAGCTCACAAAAAGAGAATGTAATTAGCTTTATTTCTTTTTCTTCGTACATTTAATAAATGTATCCTCAAGCATCATGTACTTTTTCTATTAGTTGTATTTTCTTGAATGTCAAATCTAGTGTTAACACGGCTTTGTGGGTAATTTCTTTGTTTATTTTTAGTCTTTTTGTCTTTGATATTCAAGCTACTTACTTTTAGCTTAAGGGGTGAGATGCTGTATATTTACAAAATGGACAAGGATCCTCTACTTAGTTTAACAATCCAACTCTTATACACTGCAGAAATACTATAGGAGTGGGGTTGTTGTATTTAGTAATTTAGATATAAGTGTTGTATAATCCCATTGAAACTTAAAAGATAAAAAAGAGGCTTTTTTACTTTGTAAAACAAGTACTCTTTGGTTCTTCCCTTTTCCAAATTTCTTTCGTCTGTTGACTCTAGCATTGGAAATTCGGTCTAATAAAAAACAAACCAAAATATCAGTTTAATTATTTAGAGTTCATTGTATAAGTGATGCAATCAAATAGGCTTTAAAGTCTTGGTCTTCCAATTGCATTCATTTGTCAATTAAAGGGGAAGGAGAAAGGACTTCTGTTTATTGCTTTTTAGGAATTGGTTCACATTGCTTTTAACTTTATTCTACTAGATTTTTTTTTAAAATTAAATAAGGCATATTTTCTTATAGAGTGATATTATCGACACCCTACTTATTATCTAATATAACCCCATTTCTAAGTAAACTCCATTTCTAAATTTATGTAATAATTTAAGTTCTAGATATCCTAGTTACTTCCAACTTCAGATTAACCATTGTAGAATTGATAGTTAAAGTTTATAACCACCGTTTGAATTTATTTATTTATTTTTTATTTTTTGAATCTTTCACCAATACTACGATGAACAAACAAACAAGAAAAAAGTATTCTTTTGATCTAGGGTTTTTGTATTTTTACCCTTTTTCATAATTTCATTGGAGGTCAAATTTGTAAGATAGAATTATTTTTTAATTGGGGGTTAAATAGATAATTATTTAATTATCAACATTATTATGTAAAGCATGGTCCATAGATTATGTTTGCAAAAATACATAAATAGAAAACAACTCTCATGCTGACTTATGAGAGGCCACATGATTCACGAAACTTTCAAGAGTCTTAGGTCCTACTTGTACCTTTATCTTCTTCTCTTTTTCATTTAACCTTTAATATATAGATTTTATATATTAGTGGACATTGTAAACAAAATAATGTTCTATGTCAACAGCATTTCCTTTGCGCAACCAATGTAAACACTCACACATTTGGTGATATATATATAAAGAAACTATAACTTTATCCCACGTTATTCAAGGCTTTGGGTCAATGCTCCGTGTTTTCTAAGTTTTGGTGTGCCCATCTCAGTGGTGTCTTATGTATAAACATATTACAAAATAAAAGTATTTCAATTGATTTGGATTTCATTGTTTTTATTGCACTACAGTGGGTTATTGTTGTGATGTGTTTGATTTGAATTTGAAGAATTGTGCAAGCTGTGCACTGCAATTTTGCACACTGTCGTATGCTATTTGGCAATGTGAAAATGCACATTGCAATGTGCGAGATTGTAATTTTGCAGTAGTTAATTTAGTTATTTAAATTTTAAATTACATTTGTCAATTTAGTTTACAATAACAAATTTTAACTTATAATGTTATTTTTGTTTGAAATTTTTTGTAGAGGATGATGACGACAATGACATTGATGATATAAGTAATTTTCCCTCTACGTGATTGCATCTGATGCCCAAATTCAACCTTGATTTGCTTTATATTTTATATCTTATTTAGTTGTTTATTTCAGATTTGGATAAATTAGTTACAAAAATTTATTGAGTATCAGTATTTTCTAATCTAGAATTTTAATTTCTCTGTTGATGTCGGCATACTAACATCACGGTCAGACCCGATGGTTGAACCGGCCAACCCGAGACCCGACATCCTGACCGCATCACCCAACGGATCGGGTTTTAAAACCTTGCTTTGAAGTTCAGTTAAAAGGTTGTTAAATGGTTTCCGTTACCGTTAGTTGAGATTAGTCTTACGAGTGTTAACGGATGCTGGATGGTGTTAAAAAACTTAACCGAAACGCAGTGTTTTACGAGTTAAAGTTATATGCTGTGTTCCATTAACAAAACCACAACCAAGAACGTCTAAGTTTAAGACCCAGCAAAGTGCAGACTGAAAAATTGAAGAAGTGAGTAGGCTCAGTATGTTGCATTGCATGGCTGTCAAAAGAACGTCTAATCATTGCCAAGATTTATGGAAGTAGTTAGTTATCATTGTATTCGTTTTCTCTTTAATGAAAAAGTAGTACAATTTGAGTTAGATCAAGTTCTCTCTGTTATTCGTTCAATTTCTCAAGTTTACTAGAAAATTCTTATTGGGAGATAATAAAAAAATGTTTTGCACAAACTAAGTTAGAAATTCTTGTAAGTATGATTCGATCTATTGGGTTTTCCAATTGAACTGAACTGTGATTAAGCGAAATGATAATTTTCTAAATTAGACAATGTGCGGTGCAGGAAAAAAGCTTTTCGTCCTAGAGTATAAATTAAGCTAAATGTCATTTTCATACATTCCACACAGAATTTTCAACTGAGAAATAAATCAATACGTGTGTTCAACATAACACGCAACTGTTCCAGCAGCTGTCAAGGCAATAGCTGTCATTTTCATTGTTAATTTGAAAATCGGTGAATCGATTAATATTCGGTTCGGTTTACAATCGGTTTATAACTGAAACCAGTATAGTTTTTTGTTTACATTTTCTCTAAATTGAATAACTAGTTTGGTTTTCGGTTTTCCTAATCCAGTTCGATTAACCAGATTATCCCACCCCTAACGAAATCTATGTGATACATTAGTACAAAAGTCTTTTCATATGTTATGTTAGTGACTTATATTTTAACTTCCTTTACACGTATATTATATTGTCGTGTAGTATGAAAAATGGAAGGACCAAGTTGTTGGGTCTGTGAATATAATCAGGATAATTATGTTAGGGACAATAGGACTCCAGTTTGGATTCATTTGATCAGTTCAGACCCACAAATGGCCTGTTACTCGGGTCAATAAAAATAGCTGATTTTCATTAATAGATCAGCTAAAGGAAATGTAGCTGGGCTGTGTGGCCCAAAAATTCAGCCTTTCTTCAAAACCCAGATACATCATGTGCCTTAGAGAAAGAGAAATTTATTATTACCAGTTGGAGCTCCTATAGTTTTCCCAGTTCCTAGGATGAAATTCATCAAAAGCAATAATTTTTTAATAGTAAAAATTTAAATGTATCATACCAAGTACTGAAATATTGTATCTCCTAACAAAAGAAGAAACATGTTTGTGGTATTTAGAATGTGGAAATACTTGAGAATTTTTAACATAAATATTTTAATTTAAACTGCTGAATTTGTGGTGGTTTGACATATTATGTAAGCTTACTGTTTCATTGTTCCCCCCACCCCCAGATTGAGTCCAGGATTCATGCACAGCTTACACTACACTCTAAGTTGGCCCACTGATACATGTTCAACTGCACTTATTAAAATTTATAACCACATTTGAATTTAATATTTTTTTGAATCTTTCACAAATACAACATAAGATGAATAAATAAACAAGAAAAAAATTATATATATATATATATATATATATCGTAATATATATATATATATATATATATATATATATATATATATATATATATATATATATATATATATATATATATATATATATATCGTAAAATTTTATTCCAAAAGCTTGTGGGGCGATGTTGCTAAGCTATATATATATATATATATATATATATATATATATATATATATATATATATATATATATATATATATATATATATATATATATATATATATATATATATATATATATATATATATATATATATATATATATATGGGGCGATGTTGCTAAGCTATATATATATATATATATATAGTAAAATTTTATTCCAAAAGCTTGTGGGGCGATGTTGCTAAGCTTAAAGAAGAAGAACTAAAAGGTAGAATAAGCTGCTGGTGTATATGAAGAACAAAGGAGCAGATGTAATTCTGGCCTTTGAAATTCAGTTAAAAGGTTGTCAAACGGTTTCCGTTACGGTTAGTTGAGATTATTCTTACCAGTGTTAACGGATGCTGGATGGTGTTAAAAAAACTCAACTGAAACGCAGCGTTGTACGAGTTAAAGTTATACGCTGCGTTCCATTAACAAAACCACAACCAAGAACGTTGAAAAAGAACAAATCAAAAGCATGGGCTTTAAGCTTAATACCCAGAAAAGCGCAGACTGAAAAATTGAAGAGAGCAGGTTCAGTGTGTTGCATGGCTGTCAAAAGCACGTCCAATCATTGCCAAGTTTTACGAAAGTATTTAGTTATCATTGCATTTGTTTTCTCCTCAATGAAAAAGTAGTACAGTTTCAATTGCTCAAGTTTACTAGAAAATTCTCATTGGGAGATAATAAAAAAATGTTTTTGTTGATGCTCGTTTTTTGCACCAACCAATTGTCACATGGATATTACTATTTGATGAATTAATACACGTGATAATGGATATATGGAGTGAAATAAATGCAAAGAAGACTTTTAAAGTGGTTCGGATGCTGAGGTAGCAAATCCTACGTCCACTGATTTGTATTGATGTTGGTGTGGGTCAGGTCGCGAAGCGGACTGGCGTACATAAGAGTTATGAAAAGTAAGTGTTTTTTATAGGAGAGAGAGAGCTTTTTCATGCAAAGAATGGCCGAATCCCCTTAATGAAGGGGTCTTCGTCATTTTATATCAAACTGAAGCGTATAATCATCATTAAATCCATTGGTTGGTGTGATTGTCAGGATATAATCCGGCTTTACGTCCCATTTTCCTTTTTACAAGCTGACTTCGCACAATTTATTGCAGGGAATTGGACGCGTGTGAGCTCCATATTACTTTGCAGGTCTGACGTGTGCGTGTTGCCCTGACGGGAGCAGGTCACCCTTCACGTGACTCTCCCACGTCAGCCCTTTATTTTCCCAGGCGTAACAGTTTTGTACAAAAATAAGTTAGAAATTCTTGTGGGTATGATTTGATCTATTGGGTTTTCTAATTGAACTGAACTGTGATTAACAAAATGACAATTTTCTAAATTAGACAGTGTGCGGTGCAGGAAAAAAGCTTTTCGTCATAGAGTAGAAATTAAGCTAAATATCATTTTCATACATTCAAGACACTTTTCACTCGAGAAATAAATCAATACATGTGTTCAACATAACACGCAACTGTTCAGTAATTTGTCAAGGCAATGGCTCTCATTTTCATCGTTAATTATGGAGCAACAAAGTCTACTGTTCCGTGTTTGAGATGTGCAATTGGAAATTAAGGCTTTGGGTTATGAAATTTCAATGAAAATCATAATGGAGCACCAAAAGTCCAATAGTCATTATGTTGAACTGTCAATGGAAAGGAAGAACAAAGGAGCAGATGTAATTCTGGCCTTTGAAATTCAGTTAAAAGGTTGTCAAACGGTTTCCGTTACGGTTAGTTGAGATTATTCTTACCAGTGTTAACGGATGCTGGATGGTGTTAAAAAAACTCAACTAAAACGCGGCGTTGTACGAGTTAAAGTTATACGCTGCGTTCCATTAACAAAACCACAACCAAGAACGTTGAAAAAGAACAAATCAAAAGCAGGGGCTTTAAGTTAATACCCAGAAAAGCGCAGACTGAAAAATTTAAGAGAGCAGGTTCAGTGTGTTGCATGGCTGTCAAAAGCACGTCCAATCATTGCCAAGTTTTACGAAAGTATTTATTTATCATTGTATTTGTTTTCTCCTCAATGAAAAAGTAGTACAGTTTCAATTGCTCAAGTTTACTAGAAAATTCTCATTGGGAGATAATAAAAAAATGTTTTGTACAAAAAATAAGTTAGAAATTCTTGTGGGTGTGATTTGATCTATTGGGTTTTCTAATTGAACTGAACTGTGATTAACAAAATGACAATTTTCTAAATTAGACAGTGTGTGATGCAGGAAAAAAGCTTTTCGTCCTAGAGTAGAAATTAAGCTAAATGTCATTTTCATATATTCAGCACAGAATTTTCAACTGAGAATTAAATCAATACATGTGTTCAACATAACACGCAACTGATCCAGCGGCTGTCAAGGCAATGGCTCTCATTTTCATCGTTAATTGTGGAGCAACAAAGTCTACTGTTCCATGTTTGAGATGTGCAACTGGAAATTAAGGCTTTGGGTTATGAAATTTCATTGAAAATCAGAATGGAGCACCAAAAGTCCAATGCTCCGGGTTTAGTAACTTTTGGTGTGCCCATCTCAGTCATTATGTTGAACTATCATGCTGACTTTGAGGGCCACAGACCACTTCACTCAAACAAGCTTTGGCCCTTTTCTGTACTGAAGCTGAAGTTGCAAATTGCAATACGTATTTGCAGCGCGGATGTTTTTACAATAATATTGGTAACCCGCCTATAAATTTATCTCCTTTCTCCTAGAATACTTAAGCACCAGATCTACATTATCTAATTTATTTACTTGCTTAACATTATGGGTTTATCCTCATGTTGCTTCTCATTTGATCATGAGCCGAATTAGGACAATGTGACACTGGCTACTAAGTCTTGGTCTTTCCGATCTAATTCATTACGTCAAGCTGTCCATGAAAAGGGAAGGAGAAAGAGTAATATATGAATGATTACAATTTAACTCCTCTTGCTGAATTGTATTAGGCGACTTGACTTGTTTTACATCTCAAGGACACTATCACATACCAGCAATAAGTGGTTCCAACTCACTCCTCTTGTTTTATACAAATATATACGACAATATCTTGAGCTTTCAATTGATTTCACAAGTCTTTACCTTATCTTGTACGTTCGTCCAATTCTGAGCAAGTAGACATCATCTTTGGTTATGTCCTTCATTGTTAGTAAACCAAAACTACAGAGATGAAAACAAAATTCTCTTTGATATTGTTACTCAATTGGAATCTTACCACAAAAATCATGTCTCCTGATTGCTCAGAATTAGATGAACGTATACGACGGCCCAAATACTATGAAATATTATTACTTAAAATATAGTATTTCAAACAAATTATTGAGTAATACTTTACTTATAAAGAAATGAATATAAAATCTTATTTTATGTAATACTATTACTACAAATAATTTTTAAATGTAACATAATATATTTCTAAGCAACCCTTTTTGGCTTTTTTTTTTTTAATCTTGCTTTTCATTTTATTCCAAATGGCCAACCATTAAGAACATAGTGATTGTTATAATATATCTATAATATTAATTAATTTTTATTTTGTTAAAAATAAAGAAATTTGGTAGATTTTAAATAAGTATAGTCTATGTTATATGATGCGACTAAATCAATTCTAGTAAGTATACTAGTCGTGTTTAAGTAATAAAGTAATGAGTTGAGTATCGTTCCACAGAGTTCAAAGCAATTATTTGTAATTACCTAAAACTACCTATACGTTATTTGAGAAAACAAAAATTTAGACTGTAAAAGAAACGAATTAAAAATAACTAAATTAAACAAATAAATAATGTAACGAGCTTTGCAATATTAATGAAGTTAGGGTACAGATTTCCCCCTAATTATGTTTGACAACTACTCTTAATACCCGTTTGTGCTATGAATTGGTAGGATTCTTCTAAAGCTAATTATCTTTATTCAGACATAATATTCAACTTAATACAGATCCCTATTCGGTTACTCTGAAATTGAGAAGCATAAATTCATCAATCCCTTACGACTAATTCGCCCTATTCGATTATTAATTAGATGGACCACAAATTAATCCTAGAATCTCTATTCGATTACTTCTAGTTTTAATATGTTGTGCAATGTCATTCCCATAAAACAATTATGAACATGAATTAAACAATAAACCCTAACTTCTCTATTCGAACATCATCAAGGTAATTGAATCAATCCAATATTCATAAAGCATTAAATCTAAACTTTTGCACAAATTCATAAACATAAATCTGGTATTAAGAATAAAAATTGTTTAAAACATAATTAGAGTTCCATCCTCCTATAACAAAAAAGATTTACTCCATCCTAAGAACAAATAAATAAATACAGAATAAAGAAAATATATTCAGACTTGAAAATAAACAAAAATCAAACTCTTAAATCTGATCTTCACTTTTTAAGCCTCAAGAATGCGTCTTCTCCTGTAAAAGATATGCAAAATTCGTTCCCTGACAACTAATCTCAATTATACTTAAATACCCAAAAGAGTCATAAGTAAAAAAAAAAAAAAAAAAACTAATAAAAATGCCCTAATAGTTTCCACCGTAACCCTAACCATGGCTAAATTTAAGTCATCACAGCCTAGGTTGTGGCTAAAATAAGTTAGAAATTCTTGTGGGTATGATTTGATCTATTGGGTTATCTAATTGAACTGAACTGGATTAACAAAATGACAATTTTCTAAATTTGACAGTTTGCTGTGCAGGTAAAAAGCTTTTCGTCCTAGAGTAGAAATCAAGCTAAATGTCATTTTCATACATTCAGCACCGAATTTTCAACTGAGAATTAAATCAATACATGTGTTCAACATAACACGCAACGGATCCAGCGGCTGTCAAGGCAATGGCTCTCATTTTCATCGTTAATTGTGGAGCAACAAAGTCTACTGTTCCATGTTTGAGATGTGCAATTGGAAATTAAGGCTTTGGGTTATGAAATTTCATTGAAAATCAGAATGGAGCACCAAAAGTCCAATGCTCCGGGTTTAGTAACTTTGGTGTGCCCATCTCAGTCATTATGTTGAACTATCATGCTGACTTTGAGGGCCACAGGCCACTTCACTCAAACAAGCTTTGGCCCTTTTCTGTACTGAAGCTGAAGTTGCAAATTGCAATACGTATTTGCAGCGCGAATGTTTTTACAATAATATTGGTAACCCGCCTATAAATTTATCTCCTTTCTCCTAGAATACTTAAGCACCAGATCTACATTATCTAATTTATTTACTTGCTTAACATTATGGGTTTATCCTCATGTTGCTTCTCATTTGATCATGAGCCGAATTAGGACAATGTGACACTGGCTACTAAGTCTTGGTCTTTCCGATCTAATTCATTACGTCAAGCTGTCCATGAAAAGGGAAGGAGAAAGAGTAATATATGAATGATTACAATTTAACTCCTCTTGCTAAATTGTATTAGGCGACTTGACTTGTAAATATCTCATGGACACTATCACATACCAGCAATAAGTGGTTCCAATTCACTGCTCTTGTTCTATACAAATATATACGACAATATCTTGAGCTTTCAATTGATTTCACAAATCCTTACCTCCTCTTATACGTTCGTCCAATTCTGAGCAAGTAGACATTATCTTTGCTTATGCCCTTCATTGTTAGTAAACCAAAAATGCAGAGATGAAAACAAAATTCTCTTTGATATTATTACTCAATTGGAATCTTACCACAAAATCATGTCTCTTGATTGCTTAGAATTGGATGAACATATACGACGGCTCAAAGACTGTGAAATATTATTACTTAAAATATAGTATTTTGAACAAATTATTGAGTAATAATTTACTTATAAAGAAACGAATATAAAATCTTATTTTATGCAATACTATTACTACAAATAATTTTTAAATGTAACATAATATATTTCTAAGCAACCCTTTTTGGCTTCTTTTTTTTTTTTTTTTTTTTTTTTTTTTTTTTAATCTTGCTTTTCATTCTATTCCAAATGGCCAACCATTGAGAACATAGTGATTGTTATAATATATCTATAATATTAATTAATTTTTATTTTGTTAAAAATAAAGAAATTAGGTAGATTTTAAATAAGTATAGTCTATGTTATATGATGCGACTAAATCAATTCTAGCAAGTGCACTAGTCTTGTTTAAGTAATAAAGTGATGAGTTGAGTATCTTTCTACAGAGTTCAAAGCAATTATTTGTAATTACCTAAAACTACCTATACGTTATTTGAGAAAACAAAAATTTAGAGTGTAAAAGTAACGAATTAAAAATAACTAAATTAAACAAATAAATAATGTGAAAAACTTTGCAATATTAATGAAGTTAGGGTACAAATTTTCCCCTAATTATGTTTGACAACTACTCTTAATACCCGTTTGTGCTATGAATTGATAGGATTCTTCTAAGGCCAATTATCTTTATTTAGGCATAATATTCAACTTAATCTAGATCCCTATTAGCTATTCGGATACTCTGAAATTAAGAAGTATAAATTCATCAATCCCTTACGACTAATTCGCCCTATTCGGTTATGAATTAGATGGACCACTAATTAATCCTAGAATCTTTATTCGATTACTTCTATATGTTGTGCAATGTCAATTCCCATAAAACAATTAATAAATATGAATTAAGTAATAAACCCTAATTTTTCTATTCGAAATATCATCAAGGTAATTGAATTAATCCAACATTCATAAAGACTAAACCTAAACTTTTACACAAATTCATAAACATAAATCTAGTATTAAGAATAAAAATTGTTCAAAACATAATTAGAGTTTCATCCTCCCCTAACAAAAAATATTTATTCCATCTTAAGAACAAAGAAATAAATACAAAATAAAGAAAACATATTCAGACTTGAAAATAAATAAAAATCAACTCTTAAATCTGATCTTCAATCTTTAAGCCTCAAGAATGCGTTTTCTCCTCTAAAAAATATATAAAATTCATCTCCTGATAACTAATCTCAATTATACTTAAATACTCAAAAGAGTCCTAAATAAAAAGAAAAGAAAAACTAATAAAAATATCATAATAGTTTCTATCAAAATCATAATGGAGCACCAAAAGTCCAATGGTAAGTTTTGGTGTGCCCATCTCAGTCATTATGTTGAACTGTCAATGGAAGGGAAGGAGAAAGGACAAAGCTTGACCTTAACCAAATATTTAAGACAATGTCGCTATCATGCTGACTTTTGAGGGCCACAGGCCACTTCACTCAAACAAGTCTTTGCCCTTCTCTATACTGAAGCTGAAGTTGCAAATTATTGAGTAATACTTTACTTGTAAAGAAATGAATATAAAACTTTATTTTATGCAATACTATTACTACAAATAATTTTTAAATGTAACATAATATATTTCTAGCAACATTTTTTGGCTTTTTCTTAATCTTGCTTTTCATTCTATTCCAAATGGCCGACCATTGAGAAAATAGTGATTGTTATAATATATCTATAATATTAATTAATATTTTATTTTTGTTAAAAAATAAAGAAATTAGGTAGATTATAAATTGACCTGGACATCCAAGTCATCATTTAAAAAAAAAAAAAAATTCAAGTTTAATTAATCACAATTGAGATTTTAATTGATTTTACATATAGTAGAATATGAGTTTATTCATAGACAAAATTACAATCAGGGAGCTTCATATAACAAGCCTTTCATCATTCATAACTCAACGACACTGTTTAACATAGAAACATAGTAACAAGCCACTAGCCAGCAGACTATCTGATATAACTTTGTTTGCAGTTTCGGAAGGATGAAAGCCATCCGAAAACACATATTCAGTTGCGTTTGCACACGTTCCCACTGATTTCTTGTTACACAAAATTGATGTTTCCAGCAACCCAGTTCCGCAACAAGCCTTCCTCGCCTCGGCAAACCCTGTAAAACAACCGGTTATAAACACTCAATTGAATCCTACAACTGAACACAACAAGCTCATTAAGTGAATTTGTTTTATTATATCGCGTACCATTATCATAAGGCTTGGTGACAAGATCATAGAGAGGCTGGTAGATGTCCAGGACTACCAGATTGAGTCCAGAAGTCTTATTTTGCAAGATTATAGAAGTGTCATTTAGCTTGTAGTTGAATGAAACTGCATCTTCATTTATCTCTTCGACGCCCCCAGATTGAGTCCAGGATTCATGCCAAGCTTACACTACACTCTAAGTTAGCCCACTGATACATGTTCATCTGCTCGTATTAAAATTTATAATTAACCACCATTTGAATTTAATATTTTTTTAATCTTTCACAAATACAACATACGATGAACAAATAAACAAGAAAAATATATATATATAAATCATAAAATTTTATTCCAAAAGCTTGTGGGGCGATGTTGCTAAGATCAAAGAAGAAGAACTAAAAGGTAGAATAAGCTGCTGGTGCATATGAAAAACAAAGGAGCAGATGTAATTCTGGTCCTTGAAATTCAGTTAAAAGGTTGTCAAACGGTTTCCGTTACGGTTAGTTGAGATTATTCTTACCAGTGTTAACGGATGCTGGATGGTGTTAAAAAAACTCAACTAAAACGCAGCGTTGTACGAGTTGAAGTTATACGCTGCGTTCCATTAACAAAACCACAACCAAGAACGTTGAAAAAGTGCAAATCAAAAGCAGGGGCTTTAAGCTTAATACCCAGAAAAGCGCAGACTGAAAAGTTGAAGAGAGCAGGTTCAGTGTGTTGCATGGCTGTCAAAAGCACGTCCAATCATTGCCAAGTTTTACGAAAGTATTTAGTTATCATTGCATTTGTTTTCTCCTCAATGAAAAAGTAGTACAGTTTCAATTGCTCAAGTTTACTAGAAAATTCTCATTGGGAGATAATAAAAAAATGTTTTGTACAAAAATAAGTTAGAAATTCTTGTGGGTATGATTTGATCTATTGGGTTTTCTAATTGAACTGAACTGTGATTAACAAAATGACAATTTTCTAAATTAGACAGTGTGCGGTGCAGGAAAAAAGCTTTTCCTCATAGAGTAGAAATTAAGCTAAATGTCATTTTCATACATTCAGCACAGAATTTTCAACTGAGAAATAAATCAATACATGTGTTCAACATAACACGCAACTGTTCCAGCGGCTGTCAAGGCAATGGCTCTCATTTTCATCGTTAATTAGGGAGCAACAAAGTCTACTGTTCCGTGTTTGAGATGTGCAATTGGAAATTAAGGCTTTGGGTTATGAAATTTCAATGAAAATCATAATGGAGCACCAAAAGTCCAATGCTCCGGCTTTAGTAACTTTTGGTGTGCCCATCTCAGTCATTATGTTGAACTGTCAATGGAAAGGAAGAAGAAAGGACGCAGCTTGATGTTTAACCAAATATTTAAGACAATATCACTATCATGCTAACTTTTGAGGCCACTTCACTCAAACAAGTCTTTGGCCCTT
Organism: Pistacia integerrima; assembly: GCA_026225825.1. Taxonomy (NCBI): domain Eukaryota; kingdom Viridiplantae; phylum Streptophyta; class Magnoliopsida; order Sapindales; family Anacardiaceae; genus Pistacia; species Pistacia integerrima. The sequence continues at coordinate 22,883,316 of CM047743.1, read as the reverse complement.
TCTATACTGAAGCTGAAGTTGCAAATTGCAAATAATTCTGAACTGCCTATAAATTCTTCACAACTCTTGTACCTTAAACACCATATCTTCATTATCTAGTCTACCTACATACATCATGACGCCATCCTCAAATTTCTTCTCATTTATGCACTTGCTTCTTTTGTTCTCTTCATTTAATCTTATAGTTTTGGCTCACTTCACTTCCTCTGTGCAGCCACTCTGTCATGATGATGAGCGCTCTTCCTTGTTGCAGTTCAAGGATAGCCTAATTATCAACAAGACTGTTTGTTATAATTCTTCTGCTTATTCTAAGGTTGCATCCTGGAAGACAGAAGATTGCTGCTCATGGGACGGCATCACTTGCAATGAGGTTACTGGTCATTTGATCAAGCTTGACCTCACTAGTAGCTGTCTCTATGGTTCTATCAACTCTACCAGCACTCTCTTCCACCTTGTCCACCTCGAATGGCTTAGCCCGGCTGATAATGACTTCAATGGCTCTGAAATCCCTTCTGGAATCATCAACCTTTCCATGTTATCATATCTAAACCTTGCTAATTCTAGCTTTTCTGGTCAAATACCATGGGAGATCCTAGAGCTCTCAAAGTTGGAGACCTTTAACACATCATTTAATCATAGCATGGAGCTCCAAAAGCCAAGTCTAAGAAGCCTCGTTGAGAAGTTAACTCACCTCAAAGAGTTAGCTCTTGATGAGGTCAACATTTCTTCTTCGATACCTCATATCTTGGCAAATTTTTCTTTGTTGACTATCTTATCCCTTGTGAAGTGTGAATTACACGGTGAATTCCCTACAAAGGTATTCCAATTACCCAATCTTCACTATATCAATGTACAGGACAATGAAAATCTCTTTGGATACTTGCCAGAATTTGAAAGGACCAGTCTCCTTCAACATTTGATACTTAATGGCACGAGATTCTCCGGTGAGATTCCATATTCCATAGGGAATCTTAGATTCCTAGTTATGTTGAATATACGTTATTGTAATCTTTCAGGGTCAATTCCGTCTTCACTTGGAAATCTTTCTTCTTTAGAAGAATTGCGTCTTGGTTATAACAATTTTTCAAGCCAAGATTCTCGTTCATTGTCATGGATTGCTAAGTACAGTAAACTTACCATTTTAGACCTTTCATGTATCAACTTAGTTGGTGAAATCCCCTCTTGGCTCATGAACCTAAACCAACTAGAGATTCTATCCTTATCATCTAACCGATTGACTGGCCGTATCCCTTTTGAAATTAGAAACCCTGATGCGCTTGTCTTTTCTTGTACTTCATTCAAATCAATTGCAAGGCCCATTTCCTAGTGCTTTCTATGACCTCAAGAATCTTCGGATGCTTGACGTTAATTCAAATAATCTGAGTGGCATTGTGGATATGGACATGCTTCTCCATAAACTCAAAAATTTAGTAGTTTTAATTCTCTCCTCAAACAATTTGTCATTGCTCACCAAAACCAGCGTTCATACAAAATTTGCGAAATTTCAACTTCTCGGATTGCAATCCTGCAATCTTGTAGAGTTCCCAGATTTCCTACAAAACCAAGATCAATTGTTGGAGCTAGACCTTTCCTCAAACAAGATAGTTGGCCAAATACCTAGATGGTTTTTTAGTTTCAGCACACATAATTTGGTTGTTGTGAACCTTTCCAGCAATCTTTTAACAGGCTTTGACCAAGGGCCCGTTTCTTTTTCACAAACTGGGATAAAGAGTTTAGATCTACGATCAAATAAATTGCAAGGGTCGCTTCCAATTCCACCATTGAATACCATGGTCTATCTAGTTTCATACAATAATTTTACAGGAGAAATTCCACCATCTATATGCAATTCGAGTTCTTTGGAAGTTCTTGATCTATCTCACAACAACTTAAGTGGCAAGCTCCCACAATGTTTGGCCAATTTGAGTCGTCTCCTATCAACGCTAAATTTGCAAAATAATAAATTTCACGGAAGTATTCCTCAAAACTTACTGAATGGAACAAATTTGAGGATGATTGATTTAAGCCGAAATCAATTACAAGGGAGAATTCCGAGATCATTAGCTAGTTGTACAAAATTAGGATTTCTTAATCTCGGAAATAACCAAATCAGGGATACTTTTCCATCTTGGTTGGAAACTCTTCCAAAGTTAAAGGTTCTTATCTTACAATCCAATGATTAAGGGGCGCAATAAAAGAACTGAAACAAACTATCCCTTTCCGGAATTGCACATTATCGATCTCTCCCATAATAGATTTACAGGTAATCTTCCATCAAAATTCTTCCAATTTTGGAATGCCAAGAAAGTTGTAAATGCAAGTCCATTAGCATATTTGGGAACAGAAATATCATTTAATTCCGGTGAAGTAATTGAGAACGGAAAAGTAATTTCTATTGTATCAATGAATTTTGGTTACTCATTGCGAATGAGTACCAAAGCCCTAGAGTTGGTGTCACGCCCCCTCTCGAGTATCCCTATCCCACCGGATCCGGGCGCTCCAGAGACTCAAGATCTCGAAAGGAATGTGAATACTCTTTAAAAAAAAAAACATTCATAAAAACAATTCCGTTTATAGGCGAAAGTGAAAAGTAGTGCATTTGCATGTTTAAGGTTTAGAAGGTGGAAATACACAATAATTATTCTAAAAACAGGAACTGAAATCCAGTTACAAAAGAAACATAGTATCAGAGTCCACTAAAGTTTGTAAAAGATGCAACTCATCATGCGTCAAGGCCAACCTAGCGTAGAGTATGCTCCACACGAACCCGATCTACGGTCCCCTGGGGAGGAAACATAAAAGCAGTGGTCGGGAAGCCCAAGGAGCGGATAATATAGTTTATACGAAAATAACTTTAACTTTGAAAACATGTATGAATAATTGTATGCCACACAACACTAGTGCACTTACATGATAAGGCAACAACAGTATATATATATATATATTATTCTCGGATGCCATGAAATCACACACCACTATCATATAAAATAAATCAATTATCACCACCCTACTAGCACTTAGGGGCCAAGATCATAACTATCTGAACCAGTCCCTAACTTAGACATGAAGCTACACCACCCACGCCTACCCTCCTGGGGTGGCACCATCCGCAGCCTACCCTGGGATGGTACGAACATCATTGGATAACCATGCTCAACCCACGCCTACCCTCGGGGTGTCATGATATGGTATCAAATATAATCTCGCCCTGATCCTACCCTCCCCGGCTCCAAAATCAAACACCGGCCAATAACCGCCTAGTGTAATCCCGCCTGGAGCTCGACAGGCGTCCGTCTTGTTCTAGTAGGATATACCAATGGTTCGGTAGGACGGACCATCTCAATGCGCGCATGAGGATAAATGTCAAATACTAAGCGATGTATGGAGGGAGATGGATACTAAACAATGGTGGTTTCTAATTCGGGAGTCAAACATATTAATAATCATGCATCCAGAATTTCATTCCAAATATGCATCATGCATGCCTTGTACATATATAAAGTATAATACGATATACAATTTCAATAAACAGGGCATGTAATCATGAATGCAATGCTCACCATGTCAAAAGTACAAAAGTGTGAAAAATTCTATTTACACCCTATATTTATCATCAATTTTACTGAAGTCCCAAAACTTTTAATCTTTGTAGTCAACCCCCAAACTGACTTTCGACCTTGACAATTACACACCCATAATCGAGAACAGAATGCCTCACAAAATTTTCTTTTCCCACATTGTCCTCTCCACCAATTATCATCAAAGCCTAAACCCAACAAAATAATAAAAATTGGGCCTCATCATTAATAATAAGCCATCCTACTAATATAAACAAATTCATCTAAAGCCTCAAACAATAATTGGGCCTCATTTTCATTTTACAACCCAATAAGGCTTCAAAAGGCCATGTCCATTTTAAAACCCAACTAACAAAATCTGGGCCTTATTATATTAGGCCGCCACTATTATAATAAAACTCAATAATTCAAACAACTATCTTTTCCCCAAAATTTCCCAGCAGCTAAACAAAATGTCTCTTCCAAATGACGTCAAGCACAAAGCAAAATGAACTTCCAGCCAACAAAATAAAAAAAATCAATTAGCAATTCTATACATACAAAGTTCAGTTCACGTTTTCATCATACCAATATTTCTTTTTAAGAAACAATTCCAGCCAACATTACAATATCAAAACAGTAAATATATGAATACTCAAGGTAACTTCCAGCAGCTCCAACTTGCAAAATTCATAAACTGAACCCATAACAATAAATCATCATTAAGAAAGTATCAAAACTCATATGCTGACTATTCTTAAATTTTATTATGCCCAACCAACGCAACCAATCAATTATCAATTTCATGCCTTCTCCTCATCACAATTCACTGCTTAGCATTCCCATAAACAAGCACAACAAAATATTAAAGAGTGACATAACACCCGAATTGTCCACAACCACACATGAAATTAAAAACATGCAGTTTCATGCAATATTATTCCACTCACACAAGAAATTTAGCTCAGCCCGAAAGGTCCAGCTGCCTCAAAGATCTTGCCTTTCTCCTCCACCTAACAACCCGAAGCACCCAAGAATTTAGAGAAAAAGAAATGCACAAACTGTATGAATGGTGGAATGATATGCACTCTAAAATCACATGCATGTTACCCATTGAAGAAAAACTTGTGAGATCTCCTCCTTCCTCACTTAGCCGACACTCACTCTCTCTCTTTCACTCTTCTTTCCCTTCTCTTTGGCTTTTTTTTTTTTTTTTTTTTTCGGCTGTCTCTCTTTTTCCACTCCACCATTCCTCATCTCAAAATTAATAAAATTTCACAACCATGGCAAAACAATGTGCCAAAACCGTGGGCTAATTCTCCTAAAGAAATTGCCTTTAATCCATCTTGCATTGGCCAATTATGCATGCATCCCTTAGTCTTTGATTCTTACATCTTGCACCCCAAAATCCTTTAAATAAAGTTAAGTTTTATCATGATCTCACCCCTGGAGAATTATGCATGTACCCTTGCATGACACAATATTAAAAGGACCCCTCATCTTAAACAATTTCATAAAGTTGTTAAAAGATTTTCACACTTCCAATTTCGCACAAGTACTCTTGCAAAACTACCTAATAACCCAAAGATGCCTTATTTCTTACTAAAACATCTCTAAAAAGTTTCAATTCTTACATATTACCCCCTAGATTCACATAAATAAAAATTAAGTAAAACTCACAAAGAAAATACGGAGTATTACAGTTGGAATATGAAAAGATCTCAAATTTCCTCACAGCCATTATTTTGTCCGACAACAAATTTGAAGGAGAGATTTCTACATCCATTGCAAATTTAAGAGGGCTTTATTCTCTCAATCTTTCCAACAATAATCTCAAAGGCCCTATTCCGACAGCCATGGGAAACGTAACAACACTGGAATCATTGGACCTTTCTAACAACAAGCTCTCAGGATAGATTCCTCAACAACTGGAAGACCTCACATTCCTTTCATACTTCAATGTCTCAAATAATCCTCTCATTGGTCGCATACCACAAGGAAAACAATTTGATACATTTGAGAGTATTTCGTTTGATGGGAACCCATGATTGTGTGGAAAGCAGATAGCAAAAAAATGTGGAGATTTTCCGCCTTCAAAGAAAGAAGAAGATCCCTGAGCTCGAAGTTTCCACTTGAATTTGGTGGAAAATAGTTCAGCGAGGTTTGCTAATGGGATAATTGCTGGAGTGGCTCTTGAGCATGCCTTTTTCTCCAAGGATAAAGGTATTGTTCATGAAGATTTTCGAGAGGAAGCTCATGAATGCATTCGGGAGAAAGAGAGCTCACAGAAGCAGAATGTAAGTAGCTTTATTTATTTTTTGTTCACAAAGTTAATAAATGTAGCCTTAAGGATCATCTACTTTTTCACGTAGTCGTTTTTTCTTCTAGCAGTTTCTTTACATTTTGTTGCCATAGATTCTATGATTGCTTGCTTTAATTGGTTAAATTCTTGCCCCAAAACCAGGTTTGGAAATTTAAACCTTGAAAGCTAAAGCATAGCATCTCACTCCAAGAACTAAAAGGTAAAATTGAATTTGTTGTAGTGTAAGTACCCCATCACTGAGCTTGTTCTTGTCAAAAGAAAGTGTCACCAGAAGGTGGAGGAAATTTGATACTCTGGTTTATATGTAGACATTATTGTTCAACCTCCCTAACAATAGCTCACTAAGTAATTTTAACATGTAACACATTATTTGTAAAACCCCATTTTTAATTCTTATAGATTATGTGTATATTTTGTGGTTTTGTTTTTGAGAAAGGGCATTTCTGTCACATTTTAAAGTTTCGTCGGGGCTGAAAACGAAAGAATGGAAATGGTTGGGTTTGCATAACAAAGGGGAGAAAACTGGACATTTTTGAAGAAAAAGCTGATGTTGTGGGGTTACAGTAGAAATAAGAGAATTCAGGGAGGAATTTTAAAACTTTTGGAAAGTTTAAATTATAAAAAGGGCTGATTTTCGCCCAGATGAAGAAAGAAGAAGAAAACCGCGAGAAAGAAAAGAAAGAGAGAGAGGAAGAAAAAGAAGGGAGAAGAGAAGAGAAAGAAGGAAGAAAGAATGTTCGGCCGACCGAGAGGAGGAAGGGAAGAGGAGAGAAAAAGGAGAAGAAGAAAGGAAGAGAAAGAAGAAAGAAAAGGGAAAGAAAAAGAGAAATGAGGGAGAGAAAGTGAGGTAAGTGTCGGCCAAGTAAAGATGAAGGGAGATCACAAGAATTTTTGCAGAAATTGTATCATGCCTGTAGGTTTTAGAGTGAGTCATCTCACTATTTCTTTAATTTGTGTAATTATAATTTAATTTTGTCAATTTGGGTTGTCAGGTGAAGAGAGGGATGATGCTTGAGGCAGTTGGGCATTTCGGGTTGAGCTGAAATTTTTTGTGAGTGGATTAACCGAAAAGTCTTTTAAAAACTTAATTGTTGTTTGCATATCAAGTTATTTATTTCTATTATAATGTTTTGGGTGCAAAATCTTGAGTTAAGTATGTTATTTGCTAAACCTTGTCTTGCATGTTTTGGCTGAGCAAATTTTTGGGTGATAACGCATTAGATCTGGTTCCAAAGTAATGAGTTTTCATACTGCATGTTATTTAAATATATGTATATGGCTGTCTCATGAAATTTGATGTTGATGGCTGCTTGATTTGGGGTGTGGTTGGCACTAGAGAGGAGTTGGGTTCGGCTTATGTTGAAAAGTGGAGAAAATTTATATTATGCAGATTTTTAGTAACGGGAAATGTTGGTGCTGGCTTATTAAATTGTTGAATGGAATATATATTTATTTAGAATGAGACTGTTGTGAAGTGAATGCTGAAAGCAGGCGTGATCGTCTGTTAAATGGAACGGCGTCGTTTTGAGACAGCCCATGAGTGATCCTGACCACGAATTCAGAAGGGGAGCCAATGGCTGAGATCATGCCTGAAGTCAACACTATAAAAGGTTTAGGGTTTCATATTGTAACGGGAGATCGAATAATGAGTTTGAGAGAGCATCTTTCGTTTTTCTGTAAAAACCTAGGGTTCTTTCTTTGGGTCTCTGTAATCTGTGGGTTCTTGAGTGATTTGGGGTTAATCAATCAAGGGAAAGAACTGTTGTGTTCTTGGTATAGGATTTCCAGGTTAGAGGAGTCCTAGGGCAAATTACGGGTTCAAAAGTGTTATTCAACTGGGTTTTCTTGGAGTGTCTTTCTCTTGTAATTGAGACTGAAAATCTGGTGTTCTTTAATCATAGTGCAGCGAACTCTCTTTCCAGAGTTCAACGTGGATGTAGCTTGCTCTAATCGAGCAAGTGAACCACGGTAAAAGTTTCTGTGTTGTTGATTGTGGTTTTCTCTTTGATTTCTTGTTTGGTTCAGTTTTCTTTATAGGTTGATTGCATAACAGTGGTATCAGAGCCATCGTGATAGGGAGAAATCTTGTTTGAAACTGTTCAATTTTTGATAGATCGAAAATTAGGGTTTGCTCGAAAAAATTAGGGTTTCTCAGATTTTAGGGGTTTCTGAATCTAAAGGTTCCTAGAGTCTTAGAACGTTGATTCTTACTGAGTCTTGGGGTGTTCTTTGTGAGATTAGATCACAAACACTAGTGAAGGAGAGTAATCTGGGTCAGTGACGTGAGTCTGTACTTACACTGTTCTTTTTTGATTGTCTATCCAGTTTAAGGGTATAAAGGTCCGGAAACCAAGGATCACTGAAAAGCGCAGATTTGGCAACTTCTGGTGTAACAACGCCACTTACTCCTTATACTGTATTACACTTTCTTTATAATATCATGAGCACTACACGTATGGAGATCTCCCAATACGATGGGAAGATCGATTTCGGGAGTTGGAAGAAGAAAATGAAGGCTTTGCTTTCACATAACAAAGTCGCCCTGGCACTGGAGAAGGATCCAAAGAAATGGTCTGAGGAGAAATTGAAGGAGAAGGAGGAGATTGATGAAGCTGCCTACAATCTGATCGTGATGAACCTCTCAGACAGCGGACTGAGAAAGGTTGATGGAATCGAAACCCCTCTAGGGTTATGGGGTAAACTCGAAACTTTGTATGCACTTCAATCTGCACCTAACTTAGCTTTTCTCAAGGGTGCGTTGTTTTCTTATAAAATGGATAGTAGCAAGACAATAGAGGAGAACCTAGATGAATTCCTAAAAATGACCTTAATTTTAAAGGGCACAGACCAGGAACTAGGAGAGACTAGTCTAGCCATGATTCTGTTAAACTCCATTACTGAGGATTATCTAGTTGTTAAGAATGCACTACAGTACTCCGGTACTGTTCCTAGTGTTGACCTGATTGTGGCTGGTCTTAAGGCTAGAGAACTTGAGTTAAAAGTCCAAAAACGGAGTGGGAGCAACCTGTTTGTTAGGGGAAAACCAGATACCTTTCAATCTAGTAAAGGCAATCAACCTAGCCAAGGATCCAAAAACAAGAAACGGGGTAAATGGAACAATAAGCATAAGGCAGAGTCTAGAAAGTGTTTTTTCTGTAATAAAACTGGTCATCTGAAAAAGAATTGTTTTGAATGGCTTAAGAAACAAAAACAGGGAAACACAGAGAGTAACCTAGCCTCATCCAAACACTTAGCTGAAGAAACAGAGGTCCTTACTGTCTCTGATACTGACAATACAAGAGAATGGGTGTTAGACTCTGGGTGTTCTTTTCACATGAGTCCCAATAGGGACTAGTTTCATGACTTTGTGGAATATGATAGGGAGACTGTGTTCATGGGGAACAACAATGCCTGTAGAGTCAAAGGTAAAGGCAGTATAACCCTTAGACTCTGTAGTGGGAAACTAATAAAACTCACTCATGTTAGGTATATCCCAGATCTTAAAAGGAACCTTATATCCTTAAGAACCTTAGATGAAGAAGGATGCTGTTACAGAGCAGAAAACGGGTGGCTGAATGTGTATGGAAACCAAAATCTAATCCTGAAAGGAGAAAAAAGGAATGGATTGTACATCCTATGTGGAGAATATTATTCTGATTGCCTAAGTTCTTCTTCTGTCAGCCCAAATATGTCAGTAACACAAAAATGGCACCTTAGAATGGGACATATGAGTCAGAGGGGGCTAGATATCCTAAGTAACCAAGGCATGCAAGGAAAAGACACTGCTGCAACCCTAGAATTTTGTGAGAACTGCATTTTAGGTAAACAGCACAGAGTTAGTTTCCCAAAAGGTATACACCTTGCCAAAGGTTGTTTAGAATACATACACTCTGACTTATGGGGTCCTGAGAGAGTGAGGTCTCATGGGGGCAGGAGCTACTTCATGTCCATTGTAGATGACTTTAGCAGAAAAGTGTGGATTTACACCCTTAGAACTAAGGACCAGGCTCTGCATAAATTTCAAGAATGGAAAGCCCTTGTGGAAAACCAACTAGACAGAAAGGTGAAAACCCTAAGGACTGACAATGGATTAGAGTATTGTAACAATGAGTTTGATCAGGCCTCAGAGTAGCAAGGAATCCTAAGACATAGGACAGAGAGAAGAACCCCTCAGCAGAATGGGGTAGCTGAGAGGATGAACAGGACACTCCTGGAAAAAGTCAGATGCTTGTTGTTCACTTCAGGGTTACCAAGTACCTTCTGGGGAGAGGCTTTGTCCACTGCAGCCTATCTGATAAATAGGAGCCCCTCAACTGCCATAAATTTCAAATGTCCTGAAGAAGTGTGGTCAGGAAGAAAGCTTGGGTTAAGCCATTTGAGAATCTTTGGGTGTACAGCCTATGCCCATACAGTGGGAGGAAAGCTAGAGCCTAGATCCACTAAGTGTGTGTTCCTAGGATATCAAGAGGGTACCAAAGGGTATAGACTCTGGGACAGAAAGTCACCAGGGGTAAAAATCATCATCTCCAGGGATGTAGTCTTTAATGAAGGAGAGTTCCCTTGTAAAACCAATGAACAACACTGATACAACCACCCCAACTCAACCCACCAAAGATACAACTGAGAGTACAACCATTGAGGTGGTGCTCGGGTCGCCAGGTACCGAACCACCACAACCTAATGAGGAACATGCACCTGAAAACCAACCAGGATCAGAGGATCCTGGATCTGATAGTGAAGAAAATGATGCAGATGCCTCAGAGCCCCAACATGCACACTTAGAACACTATCAACTTGCCAGAGACAGAATAAGAAGGGAGGTAAGACCCCCTGCCAGGTTTTCTTATGCTGAACTAATATACACTGCTTTGCTTGCAGGAACAAGGATCCAAAGAACAGAACCAGACTCATATGAAGAAGCCATGAACTCTAAGGAAAGGGAAAAATGGAGGCAAGCAATGGAAGAGGAAATGAGGTCACTTGAGGTAAACAGGACCTGGTCCTTGGTCCCCAAACCCAAGGATCAAAAGCTAATCAAATGCAGATGGCTGTATAAGATTAAAGAAGGAGTTTCAGTTACTGACCTCCTCAGGTACAAGGCCAAGTTAGTAGCTAAGGGTTACACCCAACGTGAAGGAATAGACTTCAATGAAGTCTTTTCCCCTGTAGTCAAGTATAAAACCATTAGGTTGATGCTCTCCATTGTTGCCCATTATAACCTAGAGTTAGAACAGATGGATGTTACCACTGCCTTCCTGCATGGTAACTTAGAAGAGGAGATTTACATGAGCCAACCCCAAGGTTTTATAGATCCCAAGAAACCTAACCATGTGTGCATCCTGCACAAATCACTGTATGGACTGAAACAGTCCCCGAGACAGTGGTATAAAAGGTTTGACAATTTCATTGTAAGTATAGGATACACTAGGAGTAGATATGATAACTGCTTTTATTTTAATCTGAATCATAATCAGCCCATGTACCTTTTACTGTATGTGGATGATATGTTGCTTGTGAGTAAGTCTAAGTCTAAAATTCATGAGTTAAAGTGTCAACTGAGGTCAGAATTTGACATGAAGGACCTTGGAAATGCCAAAAGAATCCTAGGGATGGACATTCTCAGGAACAGGGACAAACATGAATTAATCATTAGACAGAAATCATACCTAGAAAAACTAGTGACTAAGTTTGGTATGGCTGACTCAAAACCAGTGTCTATGCCTCTTGCAAACCATGTTGTGTTAAATAAAAGTCAATGCCCCACAACTGAGTCTGAAATAATCAAAATGGAATTTGTTCCCTATGCTAATGTTGTTGGATCTGTGATGTATGGAATGATAAGCACCGCACTGCACTGCCCTATTCTATTTCCTTACTAAGTAGATTCATGGCAAATCCAGGCAATGAGCACTGGATTGCCTTAAAGGGTGTATTAAGGTACATTAATGGTACCCTGAATGTTGGTCTAAACTTCTGTAAAAGACATAATACACTTGACTTGGTGGGTTTTGTAGACTCTGATTTTGCAGGTGACAAAGACACAAGGAAATCCACTACCTCTTATTACTTTACCCTTGGAGGAAATTGCATTAGCTGGAAGTCACAACTTCAGCCCATTGTTGCCCTCTCAACTACCGGGTAATATATTGCTATTGCTGATGTGTTTAAAGAAGCTGTGTGGCTTCAAGGATTGTTAGCCGAAGTAAAACTAACTGATGGCAAGGCTACTGTATTCTCGGATAGTCAGAGTGCAATCCACCTTAGTAAGAATCCAGTTTATCATGAGCGGACCAAGCATGCGGATGTCCGCTTTCACTTTGTCGAGATTTAGTAACACAAGGGGTAATCGATCTTGTAAAAGTTCCCACTGAAGACAATCCTGCCGATATGGGAACCAAGGTTGTTTCACTTGCAAAGTTCAAACACTGTTTGAACTTGCTGCATGTAGGATAACCTTTGAAGATCAGAACAATGATGGAAATGTTTGGGTTTCTGCTTGTGAAGGTTTAGCATTCAAGGTGGAGATTGTTGTGAAGTGAATACTGAAACAAAGCGTCATGCATGTGTTAAATGGAACGGCGTCGTTTTGAGACAGCCCATGAGTGATCCTGACCGCGAATTCAGAAGGGGAGCCAACGGCTGAGATCATGCCTGAAGTCAACACTATAAAAGGTTTAGGGTTTCATATTGTAACGGGAGATCGAATAACGAGTTTGAGAGAGCAGTCTTTGTTTTTCTGTAAAAACCTAGGGTTCTTTCTTTGGGTCTGATTCTTCTGTGTAATCTATGGGTTCTTGAGTGATTTGGGGTTAATCAATCAAGGGAAAGAACTGCTGTGTTCTTGGTATAGGATTTCCAGGTTAGAGGAGTCCTAGGGCAGATTACGGGTTCAGAAAGTGTTTTCGATCTGGGTTTTCTTGGAGTGTCTTTCTCTTGTAATTGAGACTGAAAATCTGGTGTTCTTTAATCATAGTGCAGCGAACTCTCTTTCCAGAGTTCAACGTGGATGTAGCTTGCTCTAATCGGGCAAGTGAACCACGGTAAAAGTTTATGTGTTGTTGATTGTGGTTTTCTCTTTGATTTCTTGTTTGGTTCAGTTTTCTTTATAGGTTGATTGCATAACAGAGACTTTATCAAATAATTAACTCTTTTCTTTATTTATATACACATATAGGTGTACAAGGTGCATTTGGTGTTTTGTTCTTCAAAAATGGGCTGTTGGCTTAATTTGGAGATAGTTTTGCTAATCAAAGAGTGAGTGGGAATTGCACAAAATCCTTTACTAAAGATTGAGTTTTTAAGCTTGCATGTTACTTTTAAGTTATTGCCTTTCAATCACTTGGAAATTACGCGTGAATTGAATTATTGAAATGTTGTTTTATTTGGTAGAAATGAGTTGTGTGAAGAGTAGTTGAAGAAAATATTTTAATTAGCATGCGATACACGTTGTATTCCAAATTCTAGTACATTTTGTTTTAAATTATTTTGCTAAACTATTGAGTTAAATGTGTTGTTGGTGGAATTGACTTCAAATTGGCTGGTAGATTCAACTGGAAGTGTTGAAATGCATGAATAAGTGGAATTTTGATATCTTTGGTAAATTGGTTGAAGGAAAAACACAAATGGGTTAAAATGTCAGTTTTGAAACATGTTTAAAAATTTGCAGTCTCACCCCCATAATTGACATTTTTTAGATTGCATGTTATTTAAGTGAAGTAAGTCATATATTTCCATGACAAGGTTGTGGTTTTGAAACCACCTGGCGAAGTACCGACCCCCCAGATTACAAACTTTAGGCTCTGTCCATGCGATGTAAGGTTCCACTAGGTATTGAGATATTCGGTCTTCAGACTCTGTGCATATGTATTGAGATATATTAGTGCTATGTCTGGACATCAATGTTCGCCATGTATTGAGATAGTTTTCTTCAGGCTCTGACCGCGTGATGATAGATTTTGCGAGGTATTAAGAGATTTTCCCAACTCTAACTGTAAGTGGGATGCCCACCTGGTTTTGAGATATTTTTCCCGAATACTAGTTGTGGTGAGAGTTTTCAATACCAGATTTGAAGTTAGTATCATAATCAATTTTAGTTTAAGGAAAGAGAATTAATATTCAGTTCACAGTATTTAGAAAACAACTATTACATGGTTAGAGTTTGAGCTCATAAGCATTGTTAAGATAATTGCTGGATATACATAGAACATTGTTTTCAGAATTTTCTTGATGTGTTTAATTGCATGTTTTAGTATTTTTGAAGAATACATGACATTCATTGAGCATAGTTTCGTTTTTCATAAATCTGAGACTGTTATATACATTTGAAAATGTTTTGACAAACGATTTATCCCAATCCCCCACTCACTCATTATTTTAGCTCAACCCTTTTTAGAAATGCTTTTCCCCTCCGCAGGTTCTCAGGACGATCGTGTCGAACTGTGAGTTTTCCGCTCAAGGTTGTGCCACACGTCTCCACATTTCTCACGTGTGTATTTTGTTTATGTTGTGAGGACAAGTTTTATATTTTATGTAACCGACTCATGTTTTCGGACATTGTCAAAAACAGTTATGTTTTTATTTCGGGATTTCAAGTGTGTTCTATTTCCATGTATTTTACTCTGTGTTTCTGGACTTTTTTTTAAGATGCTTATGACATATTGTTTTCAGATTCCCAATTTTGTGTCTTCTTCATTTATGTTTCTTATGGGAATAAATATTATTGATATGTGGGTTTTATTAAGAGAAAAACAGATTTTCACACGGCATTTCTTGGTCATCGGATTCTCTCGGGAGCGCCTGGATCCTGTGGGATAGGGAGGGTCAGGTCCTGTCATAAGCTAAATGGCATTTTCATAACTAAAGGCAAAATAGTAGTCTTTTGCTTACACACATTCGGCACAGAATTTTAAAGTGAGAAATAAATCAAAACATATCATTTTCATCGTTAATTTGGAGCACCACTAACATAATTAATCCTATTTTCATTATTAAGACTTGGTCTTGCCCATCGCTTTCACAACGTTGAACTTTCAATAAAAGGGCAAGCAGAAAGGAGGCAGATTGAGGTTCTAATTAATGCTGACTTGTTAGAGCCGGCTTGACTCATGAAAGCTTGATTTACAAATATCTTATGACACCATCTTAAGTTAATCATTTGATTTCACAAGTCTTTGACGGTCTTATGCGTTCGTTTAGGTTTGAGCAAGACATACATATTTGTATGTTAAGACCTGCCTATAAATTCATCTCAATTCTCCTACAATGCTTAAGTACAAGCTCTTCATTATCTAATCTAGTTACCTAAATTATGGGGTTATCCTTATGTTTCTTCTCATTTATACGCTTACTTCTTTGGCTCTTATTCCTTTATTTTACAGTACTTGTTCACTGCACTTCTTTTGTGCAACCACTCTGTCACGATGACAAGCATTCTTCCTTGTTGCAGTTCAAGGAAAGTCTAATTATCAATAAGTAAGCTTCTTCTGATCCTTCTGCTTGTCCGAAGGTTTCATCCTGGAATTCCCATAAAGATTGCTGCTCATGGGACGGTGTCACCTGCAATGAGATTATTGGTCATTTGATCGAACTTCACCTCTCTAGTACTTGCCATCCTGGGTCATGTTGGCCTTGTTGAATAGAAGGATTATTCCCTCTTATAAACCAGCAGGCTTGAGCATGTCTAGTCAGTGTGGGAGAGTCAAGCCCATATGTTGGGTCATGCTAGCCTTGTTGAATGGGAGGATTGCCCCCTCTTATAAACCAGCAAGCTTGAGCGTGTCTAGTCAATGTGAGAGAGTCAAGCCCATATGTTGGGTCATGCTGGCCTTGTTGAATGGGAGGATTGCCCCCTCTTATAAACCAGCATGCTTGAGCGTGTCTAGTCAGTGTAGGAATCCAACCCCCTCCCCCTCCCTCTCACGGTCAAACACATATGTTGGGTTATGTCTATTGATGGAGGTAGTTGTTGGCTCTAATTCCGCTCTAACTCCTCACCCACTAGTCAGGCACTCAGCTCAACTGGGCCTTGCTTTGATAACATAATAGAATCTGAGGTGAGTCTGGCTCCTCACCCAATAAGGCCTTATTGAATAGGAGGATTACCCCCTCTTGTAAACCAATGGGCTTGAGCATGTCTAGTAGGTGTGAGACTCCAACAATTGCCAAATTGAATTCTTTGCAGAGTAAGCTTTGAAAGAGATTCAATTTATGTGGTATTCTAAATTAAAATCCAATCTGTTTTAACATATGGATGAAATATTTCAAGACATGAAGCTGAGTCAAGAGGGTGTTTTTTGGATTCTCAATTTGAGCCAAATTTGCATTGTTTTTATAGCACTGGCAGTGTGATATGGGATTGGAGCCAAAACCGTAAGTCAATTGTATTGAGTCGGTTGGCCAAAATTGAAATGGAGATGGCAATGGTCAAGAAAATGTTATACTTAAAAATGTTGTCAATAAGTACATAAAGCTCAGAGAGCCTTCAAATTTGCAGAGTTCCTCTCTCAACATCAATATTCAATGTATTCAAAGCATAAAAATTCATTCTCGAGCATTTATTCCTCATGAAAATTGATTCATGCTAGCATCTTATAAAAGATAGAGCGTAAAAGTGATGCTTGAGATAAAAGTGAGGGTCTTTTTAATTTTTTAAAATAAGTGCTCTAGCATTGAAAACTCGGTCTAATAGAAAACAAACCAAAATATTACTCTAATTGTTGAAGTGATGAAATCAAATAGGCTCTAAAGTCTTGCTCTTCCAACTGCATTCATTATGTTCACCTATCAATTAAAGGAGAAGGAGAAAGGAAAGGACTATAAATTCTTGTTTTTATCATTGTTAAGAGTAAACGACATTTTCCCACCCAAGGTTTGGCGATTCTTCAAGTTCCCACACTTGGTTTCACAAATTGTCAATTCCCACCTTAATATCAGAAACCTCCCTGGAAATATCAAAAACCTCCCAAGAAGATGGAAACTTATCCTTCGCACCCCTATGAGCTGGGCAAATCCCAGCCACCACCATCGGCACCATAGATCGGCCAAAGCCCTACTGAAGCACACTGCACACTTGACTGCTTGTAAAAGAGTTTTGAAATATATTCAGGATCAATTAATTATGGAATTATGTTCACACTTAGCTTCAGATTACTCCTTGAAGGATTTGCTGATGCAGATTGAGCTTATGATATAATGGATAGAAAATCCACTAGTGGGTGCTGCATATTTCTTGAAGGAAATCTCATTAGTTGGGCTTCAAGAAAACAGAAAGTGGTTGCA
Organism: Pistacia integerrima; assembly: GCA_026225825.1. Taxonomy (NCBI): domain Eukaryota; kingdom Viridiplantae; phylum Streptophyta; class Magnoliopsida; order Sapindales; family Anacardiaceae; genus Pistacia; species Pistacia integerrima. The sequence goes on along the minus strand of CM047743.1, from coordinate 22,866,159 downwards.
CTGAGTTCCACCGAAGCTGAGTATCGAGCCTTGGCTCAAGCATCAACTAAGTTAGTGTGGATAAGAAATTTGTTTTAAGAGTTTAGGATATCAAGCAATTTTGTTCCAATCTTATGGTGTGACAATCTCAGTACTGGTTCTTTGTCATCTAATCCTGTGTTTTGTACCAGAACCAAGCACATTGAGATTGAAGTGCAGTATGTCAGAGAGCTAGTAACCAGCAAGAAACTAGTAGTTCAGTATGTAGGTATTGAATATCAAACAGTTGATATTTTAACCAAGCCTTTTTCTGCAGCCAGGTTTTGTACACTTCGTAGCAAGTTAAATCTTATCTCAGCGTCTAATTTGAGGGGCGATGTTGTTGCAAGCTGAAACTTTCTGCGTTAGTTCCGCCTCTGGGGCGATGTTGCTAAGATTAAAGAAGAAGAATCAAAAGGTAGAATAAGCTGCTGGTGTATATGAAGAACAAAGGAACAGATGCAATTCTGGTCTTCGAAATTCAGTTAAACGGTTTCCGTTACCTTTAGTTGAGAGTGTTAACAGATGCTGGATGGTGTTAAAAAGCTTAACTGAAACGCAGCGTTTTACGAGTTCAAGTTCTACGCTGCGTTCCATTAACAAAACCACAGCCAAGAACGCTGAAGAAGAACAAATCAAAAACAGGGGTTTTAAGCTTAAAACCCAGAAAAGTGCAGACTGAAAAATTGAAGAAGGGAGCAGGTTCTGTGTGTTGCATGGCGGTCAAAAGCACCTCTAATCATTTCAAAGTTTTAAGGAAGTATTTAGTTAAACTTTTGCGACACAAATTCTTAATCTTTAGTTCCATACAATTTAAGGGATTGACACTAAAAATAATTATATCTAATGTACATTGAATAATTAAACAAAGTAATTTCTATTGAAAATTTACATTAAAAAATATTTTTATCCATCCTAAACTAAACTCTTCTAAAATAAAGATATTTAGATACAATATTAAACTGAGAACTACTGCAATAAAATTAACAAATGATGAAGCAAATTGTTTGTCTAATGAGACATACTTTTTAGCAGTCGATTGTATTGTCTGCAATCATACTAAGGTGGTTTACTATCAGTACTGCAATATTTCACTCGTATTAACGTGATAGAATCTCATTAATCGATTATATTAAACAATATTATATACAAAGATTATCTAAAACTGATTGTATTGAAACGGGATGCAAAAAGGATTTTTTCGCTAAACTCATAAAGAAACAAGAACGAAGGGTCCGATGACACTATAAATAAATACCTTCAAAACCATTCACTAGGTTTTGCAACCTCCAAACTCAGTTGTTTGAGAATAAGCTTTGTTCTCAAAGGGTCACTCTCCCTTCCCTTTGATTTCAGTGAAGTTTTTTTGTATTGTTGCCAAATTGAATGCTTAGCAGACTAAGCTTTGAAGGAGTTTCAATTTCTGTGGTATTCTAAATTAAAATCCAATCCATTTCAACATATGGATGAAATATTTCAACACTTGAAGATGAGTCAAGAGGGTTCTTTTTGGATTCTCAAGTTGAGCCAAATTTGCATTTGTTTTGTAGCACAAGCAGTGTGATATGGGATTAGAGTCAAAAGTACAAGTCAATTGTATTGAGTATTTATTCCTCATGAAAATAGATTCATGCAAACACCTCATACAAGATAGAGCATAAAAGTGATGATGGCTCCGATGGGGTCAACCCAATGAGCCAAATTTGGGACGAGCTACCACTGGCCTAGGCCTATTATCCTTCCACTGCCACCAAGAGTGGGATGTGATCACTGCTCTGTGAAACACATGGCTCAACTAAATAAGAGAAATCCAGTCCATGGCATCAATGGTTGAGCAGATTGTGAAAAGTTTCTTGTGTTGGGCCTCAAAACTCTTTGGGTCCTTTTTTAGGCCATAACAACTCAGGTATTGTTGCCTGTTGGGGCTATCTGTGATTGTGTGTCTATCTAGTTTATTTGTTGGGGTTACACTATTCTCTACCTGGATGCCATCTGCATTATCTTTGGTGTATTGTTTTTTAGGGCAGAGTAAGCAGTGCCCTGGAGATTTGGTTTTGCGGGGAGAGCTTGTGAAGCAGAAAACGTTTGATTTTATTATCTTCAGCCATTGCATGAGAGATACTTTATGCTGTAGTTCTTATTGGTGGTTGCATTTGTCCTTTTCCGGCTGGTATTTTTTAAAAGGCTGCTTGGGGTTCATATTATGATGTCTTGCACTTCTTGTTGTGGTAGAGCTATCATGTACATTTGCCGTGTTAAGTTCAAAGAAGAAAGGCTTAAATGGGCAGTTTTTTTTTTGTTTTTTTGGAGGAATTTGGTACCATAAGAAGGCCGCTTCTGTTGGTTTTGTGGTGTTTTTTTTGCTGGAAAGTTCAGAGGAAAATTCTTTAACCAGTATGTGAAGTCCCTGGGCTTGTGTCATTTGAGCTGGAGGGTTTATTTAGCCTTTGGGGCTTGCAGCATTTCGTCATATGACAATGTTGTATAGTTAGTTTTAGGGTTTTTGTCTGGGCCTTCTTTTTCATAAGGCTTAGCTTGTAGAGGATTGTTTTTTCCTATGCCATGGCCTTTGTTTTTTTAGTTTGATTCTTGGGTTTGTCCAAGGCTCATTAGAGGGAGGGGCCTCCCTTCCTTCCTAGGTTGTATTTTTTCTTTTTTAATTATCGGGTTTAACCAAAATAAATACTTCCTTTATTCCAAATCTCTTAACTACATTTTTTTATATCTTCTCTTCTCTTGTTTCTTCTCATTTGCAACCAATCATTCTTCAAATGTTAGAGATGCCTTTAAGTCTAACAGACTAAAACTCATACCTAGGAACAATATATTCTAAGACCATAAAGAGTTTCAAAGATAATTGTTTTGATATCGATTTTATCTAATAACTTATTAAAAAAATTTGTGATGGTCAGATATGATGGTTGACCAATGGGAATTAGAAGAATAGGGAGTTGGGTATGAAACTGGATTGAACAAAAGACAAAAAAGGTGATATTTCTCTTGGGGGGACTTTTGGTAGTTAGATATAAGTGTTATATAATCCCATTGAAACTTAAAGTTAGAAGTGAGGCTTTTTTACTTTGTAAAATAAGTGCTCTAGCATTGAAAATTCTGTCTAATAAAAAACAAACCAAATAATCATTTTAAATAAGTTTTGGTATTCCAATTGCATTCGTTATGTTGAGCTGGTCAATTAAAGGGGAAGGAGAAAACCGAAAGGACTATAAGTTTTTTTTTTTTAATTATTATTAATTAAAGGGGAAGGAGAAATGACCTTTTTTTTATTGCTTTTTAGGTTTTAGTTCACATTGCTTTTGAGGGTTAAGTACGCAATGCTTTGCTTTTACTTTTAGTTCACGTCTCTTTTTTATTCTATTAGATTTTAATACATGTTTAAATTAAATCATGCATATTTTCTTATAGAGTGTGCTATTGACCTGTCACTTATTAATTCTTTGATCTAGGTTTTTTTTTTTTTTTTTCGTATTTGATGTATTTATTTTTTAAAACGGAATTTGAAAATTGAAATGAAAAAAGTTGTCTCAAGTAATTAATAAATAATTATTTCATTATCAACATTATTATGTAAAGCATGGTCCATAGATTATATTTCCAAGTTAACTGTGTAAGAGAATGAAGATTATAATAGTTTCAATGAATAATTTTCCCACACTTCATTGATGTAATATGTGCTGACTTATATACACAGTTAGGAAAATCTATTTACGTCAATGAACATCAATTTAGCTAAAAATATGCAGCAGTTACAAAAATATACAAGATTGATTTTGAATGATCTTGCTTGATTGTGGACTAGATGTGCTCTGTTCAATCTTGGCCTTGATTCTTGCAGTATGTCTTTATAAACTGCTCATGCTGACTTGGGAGAGGCCACATGATTCACGAAACTTTCAAGAATCTTAGGCCCTACTTTTATTTTTACCTTTATCTTCTCCTCTTTTTCATTTAACCTTCAATATATAGATTTTATATATTGTAAACAAAATAATGCTGTGTCAATATCATTTCTTTCGCGCAACAAATGTAAACGTTCACACATGCGGTGAAAAATATAAACAAAATAAAAGATATAATGGAGCACCGAACGTCCAATGCTTCCTGTTTATAAGTCTTGGTGTGTCAATCTCAGTCGTTAAGCTGTCACTGAAAGGAGAAGGAGAAAGGACTTTGCTTGATGTTTCACTGAATATTTAAGACAATGTCACTATCAGGCTGACTTTGAGGGCCACCACTGTCCACTTGACTCAAGTTTCACAACTCTCTGGCCCTTTCTATACTCAATACGTATTTGCAGTGGGGCTGTTTTTACAACAGTATTGGCAACCCTCCTATAAATTCAACTCCATTCTCCTACAATGGTTAAGCACCATATCTACATTATCTGATTTATTTACTTACATACATTATGGGTTCATCCTTGTGTTTCTTCTCATTTATACGATTACTTCTTTGGCTCTCATTATTTCATCTTACAGTCCTTCCTCATTTTACTTCTTCTGTGAAGCCACACTGCCATGATGATGAGCGTTCTTCATTGTTGCAATTCAAGGAAAGCCTAATTATCAATAAGTTCGCTTCTTCCAATCCTTCTGCTTATCCCAAGGTTGCATCCTAGAAGGCCAATGATAATTGTTGCTCATGGGACGACGTCACTTGCAATACTGTTACTGGTCATTGATCGGGCTTGACCTCACTAGTAGTTGCCTCTACGGCTCTATCAACTCTAGCAGCAGTCTTTTTCACCTTGTCCATCTCGAATGGCTTATCCTTGGTGATAATGACTTTAATGGCTCAAAAATCTCGTCTGAAATCAAGAACCTTTCCAGGTTGTCATGTCTTGACCTATATAATTCTAGTTTTTCTAGTCAAATACCATGGGAGTTCCTGGAGCTCTCAAATTTGGAGACCCTTGTCTAAACGTTTAATTTTAACTTGAAGCTCCAAAAGCCAGGTCTAAGAAGCCTAGTTGAGAAGTTAACCCACCTCAAAGTCCTATATCTTGGTCATGTCAATATTTCTTCTCCGATACCGGATGTCTTGGCAAATTTATCTTCGTTGACTGCCTTATCTCTTAAGGGTTGCCAAATGCAAGGTAAATTCCCTACAAAGATATTCCAATTATCCAACCTTCGCATTCTTAGTTTGCGATTCAATCCAGATCTCTTTGGCTCCTTGCCAGAATTTGAAAAGAACAGCCCCCTTGGAGTATTGAGAGTTGAGAGAACGAGATTTTCCGGTGAGATTCCATATTCAATAGGGAATCTTAATTCCTTATAGATCCTGGCTTTAAGTAATTGCAGTTTTTTTGGATCTATTCTGCCTTCCCTTGGAAATCTTACAAAGATCACTGTTCTTTCCTTAAATCGGAATGAATTTTCAGGTAAGTTGCCAACTGCTATTGGAAATCTTTCTTCTTTAGAAGAACTGGACCTTTATCATAACAATTTTTTAAGCCAAGATTTTCTTTCATTGTCATGGATGGCCAACAATGAAAAACTTACTTAGTTAGTCCTTGCACAAATCAACTTAGTTGGTGAAATTCCCTCTTGGCTCATGAGCCAAACACATCTAACTACTTTAGATGTGAGCCTCAACGAATTAAACGGTACAATCCCTTCTTAAATTAGAAACCTAACTAAACTTAATCTTGTTGCACTTCACTCAAATCAATTGCAAGGCCCATTTCCTAGCGCTCTCTTTGACCTTGAGAATCTTCAAATCCTTTACGTTGATTCAAATAATCTGACTGGTACAGTGGACATGGACATGCTTTTTTATAAATTCAGAAATTTAAAAAATTTATCTCTCTCTTCAAACAATTTATCATTGCTCACCAACGTCAATGGTCATACTAAAGTTCCGAAATTTACGCTTCTCAGATTGGGGTCTTGCAACCTTATTGAGTTCCCAAACTTCATGCGGGACCAAGATCAATTGAAGGACCTGGACCTTTCCTCAAACAAGTTGGTTGGCCAAATACCTAGATGGTTTTTGAACTTAAGCGTAGATTCATTGCAAAATTTGGACCTTTCCGACAATCTTTTAACAGGTTTTGACTGACATCTTGTTTTCTTTTCTTATTCTCCTCGAGTCTTTTTAGGCTTAAGGTCAAATAAGCTACAAGAACATGCAATTGTTAATGTTGATTCTTAATCCTAATTTCTAAGTTTGTATTTGTAATTTATAATTATAAGCAATAAAAAGTGTTGAAATTTAATTAATATTTCAATATCTCATTATTTTATTATATTTTATAGTGATTATATATTTTTTAATTAATACAAATACAAAATGTCACTAAATATAACATATAAAAATATTTTATAATAATTATTAATAATAAATCAAAATTACCATAATTTATAAATAATAAATATTAAAAAAAATTGTAGGTCGGCCCACAAAGCACGAGGGCAGCCCACCCATGTGCCATGACACGCTACATATATAGCGGGTCGTGCCCAGGGCCTTCAGATTTGGCGGGTCGGCACGGCATGATAAGACACGAATTTTTGCAGGTCTTAGCATACCACAGCTTTTAAGTAAACCGCACCATTTTGACACTATCACATTATAGGCCATAAAATTTCATTTTAACAATTTACCCATCTAAACTAATTTTAATAGAATAAACTGAAATTAAAAATCTTGGACTTTTGTCAACATTTCCCTTCAAACTGAACTCACTGGTGACTTGAAACACACCAGTAAATCAACATAGATGCTGACTTATTAGAGCAGGCTTGATTCATGAAAGTGGAATTTACTAATATTTTGTGAGTTTGTCAATTCATTTCGCTGGTCATTGGCCTGCTGTTTCCCTGTTTTATGACAAGAATTACGAAATGCCTGTAAATTCGTTTCAATTCTCCTCCAATGCTTAAGCACCAGATCTTCATTAACGAACCAATTACATAATTATGGGTTTATCCATATGTTTCTTCTCATTGATATGCTTACTTCTTTGGCTCTCATTATTTCATTTTACAGTAGTTGTTCATTTTACTTCTTTTGTGCAGGCACTCTGTCATGATGATGAACGTTCTTCCTTGTTACAGCTCTAGGAAAGCCTAGTTATCTATAGAATGACTTCTTCTAATCCTTCTACTTATCCCAAGATTTCATCCTAGAAGGCTGAAGACTGCTGCTTAAGGGATGGTGTCACCTGCAATGAGGTTACTGGTCATTTGATCACTCTTAATCTCGCTAGTAGCTGCCTTTATGTTTCTCTCAACTCTAGCAGCAGCCTCTTCCACCTTGTCCATCTGGAATGGCTTAGCCTAGCTGATAATTACTTCAATGGCTCCAAAATCCCATCCAAAATCATGAACCTTTCCAGGTTATCATATTTGAACCTATAAAATTCAGGCTTTTCTGATCAATACCATCAAAGTTCTTAGAGTTCTCAAATTTGGAGACCCTTGACGCATCGTTAAATCTTAACTTGAAGCTCCAAAATCCAGGTCTAAGAAGCCTAACTGAGAAGTTAACTCACCTCAAAGTGTTATTCCTTTCTCAGGTCAATGTTTCTTCTTTGGTACCTCATATCTTGGCAAATTTATCTTCGTTGACCAAGTTATCCCTTAGCCTTAGGGATTGTGAATTGCAAGGTGAATTTCCCACAAAAATATTCTGATTACCCAATCTTCACTTTTTTAGTGTACGATACAATCAAGGTCTCTCTAGACACATGCCAGAATTTGGTAAGAGCAGTCTACTAGAAGTTTTCCTAGCACTCTCTATGACCTTAAGAATCTTCATGTGCTTGACTTCGCTTCAAATAATCTAAATAGCACAGTGGATATGGACATGCTTCTTTCTAAACTCAAAAATTTAAGAACTTCAGTCGTCCTCCTCAAACAATTTAACATTGCTCACCAAAACCAGATTTCATACAAAACTTCAGAAATTATCTATTCTCGGATTGCAACTTCCGAAATTATCTATTCTCGGATTGCAGTCCTGCAATCTTATTGGATTCCCAATTTTTTTGTAGAACCAAGATCAATTGGAAGTGCTAGGCCTTTCTTCAATCAAGATAGCTGGCCAAATACCTGGATGGTTTTTGATCTTAAGCGTGGACTTACTGTTTACCTTGTATCTTTCCAACAATCTTTTAACTGGGTTTCACAAACATCCTGCTGTTTTTTATGGACTCGGCTATCCGTTTTACACCTACCGTCAAATAGGTTGTAAAGACCACTCCCAATTCCCCCAATGTCCACCAAAATTTATCTGGTTTCATACAATAATCTGATAGGAGAAATTCCACCATCTGTATGCAATTTGAATAAGGTACTAGTGCCTAATCTGTCGTACAACAATTTGAGTTGCCAGCTTCCACAATGTTTGGGCAATTTCAGACATCGCCTTGCAATGCTAAAGTTGCAAAACAACAAATTTCATGGAAGCATTCTACAACACTTTGCAAATAGAACGAATTTGAGGATGATTGATTTAAGCCATAATCAATTACAAGGGCGAATGCCGAGATCATTAGCCAATTGTAAGAAGCTAGAATTTCTTGATCTTGGAAAAAAAACCAAATCAATGATGCTTTTCCATCTTACAATCAAATAGATTGAGGGGTGCAATAAAAGAACCTTAAACAGACTACGCCTATTCCAAAACCACGCATCATTGGTCTCTCCCATAATCCATCAACATACTTCCAATCTTGGCATGCCATGAAAACTGTCAATGCAAGTACATTAAAGTATATGCAAGAGGTGAAATTATCTGTACTCTCCACAGATCAAATTGAGAGAACTGATCTTGCACCGATGAGTTACGGTTGATTGTTGCAAATGAGTACCAAAAGCATAGTGTTGGAATATGGAAGGATCTCAAATTTCCTCGCAGCCATTATTTTCTCGGGTAACAAATTTGAAGGAGAGATTCCGGCATCCATTGCAGATTTAAGAAGGCTTCATTTTCTCATTATTTCAAACAATAATCTCAAAGGCCTCATCCTACCATGCATCAGAAACCTAACAGCATTGGAATTATTGGACCTTTCTAATAACAAGCTCTCAGTACAGATACCTCAGCAACTACAAGATCTAACGTTCCTTTCACACTTCAAAAATAACAATCGCACAGGACCCATACCATAAGGAAAGCAATTTGATACATTTGAGAATAATTTATTTGAATGGAACCCTGGATTGTGTGGAAAGCAGATAGCAAAAAAAGGTCAAAATTTTAACCCCTCAAAGAAAGAAGAAGATCCAAGCTCCAAGTTTTCATTTGAATTTGGGTGGAAGATAATTCTGATAGGGTATGGAAGTGGGCTAATTACTTGGAATGGCTCTTGAGCATGCTTATTCTGCAAGAAAAATAGGAATAGTTTATGAAAAATTTTGAGAGAAAAGTCATGAAAACAATCCGGAGAAACAGAGCTCATAGAAACAGAACGTAATTTGCTTTATTCCCTTTTCTTCACAAGAGCTAATTGAGGTAGCCTTAAGCATCATGTACTTATTTTATAAGTTTTCTATAAATTTAAATGTTAAATTGCAAAGGGCTTGAAATTTAAATGTTAAGTACCGTGTCATTGAGGTCGTTCTTTACAAAATAAAACCTCGCGGAAAGTGGAGGAAGCTGTGATTGATCTTTGGAATTGGAGACTTAAATCAATATTCATCTTTCGTTGTCCATGAGTGGAACCTCTGATTCATCTTAAAATCCTTTCGAGGAGAATGTGGCGGCTCTGTAGACAATCAGTGGCGGCGGAGACATGTTTCTGTTTTGTTTAGTCTTAAGATTTTTTTACCGTGGTGAAAGTGAGCTGTGATTGAGTGTGCTCAAGTATATTGTAATATTCTGAAGTCGCAATATTAAAGAGCCACGTGGACACTTAAAATAACATGGCCAATTTAGTCTAGTATATTACTTCGAAAATGATAGAGCTATCGAAGGTTGCGTACCGAATCTGTGCATCGAATGACATGGCAAAATCCTGACCATTGATTAATATTAATTGATAATGAATAAACGATCAGGATTTTGTCACGTCATTTGGTGCACAGATTCGTGCGCAACATTCGGTGGCGGTAGCATTACTCATATTACTTTACCTGTTTGTCTGTCTCTGTGATGACTGATGAGGCTATGAAGATGGTTTTGTCAAAGTCAAATGATCAGACGGTGGGGCACCTTTGCTCATAATGGCAAGGTGGCTTCTGGATATTTTCAAGACAGTAGTAGAAAAGAAGCTAAATGGCATTTTCATAACTAAAGGAAAAATTGTATTCTTTTGTTTACACGCATTCGGCACAGAAAGGCGGCAGATTGAGGTTTCATTATTAATCCTATTTTAATTATTAAGACTTGGTCTTGCCCATCTCTTTCACAATGTTGAACTTTCAATAAAAGGGCTTAGGAGAAATGAGGCAGATTGAGGTTTTAATTAATCATGCTCATGCTAACTTGTTAGAGTCGGCTTGACTCATGAAAGCTAGATTTACTAATATTTTAATTACGACACCATCTTAAGTTAATCAATTATTTCACATGTCATTGCCGGTCTTATACGTTCGTTCAGGTCTGAGCGTGACATATATATTTGTATATTAAGACTTGCCTATAAATTCATCGCAATTCTCCTACTTAAGTAAAAGCTCTCCATTATCTAATCTAGTAACCTAAATTATGGGGTTATCCTTATGTTTCTTCTCATTTATACGCTTACTTCTTTGGCTCTTATTCCTTTATTTTACACTACTTATTCACTTCACTTCCTTTGTGCAGCCACTCTGTCATGATGATGAGCATTATTCCTTGTTACAATTCAAAGAAAATCTAATCATAGATAAGTTTGCTTCTATTGATCCTCTTGCTCATCCCAAGGTTGCATCTTGGAAGACGGAAGAATGCTGCTCATGGGACGGTGTCGCTTGCAATGAGGTTACTGGTCATTTGATCGGGCTTGACCTCACTAGTAGTTGCCTTTATTGTTATATCCACTCTACCAGCACTCTCTTCCAACTCGCCCATCTGGGATCGCTTAGCCTGACTGATAATGACTTCAATAGATCTAAAATCCCTTCCCATATCATGAACCTTTCTAGGTTAACATTTTTGAACGTATCTGATTTTGCCTTTTCAAGTCAAATACCATCAGAGTTCTTAAAGCTCTCAAATTTGGAGACCCTTTACGCATCAGTAAATCCTAACTTGGGAGCTGCAAAAGCTAGGTCTAAAGAGCCTAGTTGAGAAGCTAACTCACCTCAAAGTGCTAAATCTTGCCTAGGTCAACATTTATTCTTCAATACCTGATATCTTGGTAAATCTATCTTCGTTGACCGAGTTATCCCTTAGGGATTGTGAATTGAAAGGAGAATTTCCTGCAAAGACATTCCAATTACCCCACCTTCAATTTCTCAGTGTGCGGTACAATCAGTGCCTCTTTGGGTACTTGCCAGAATTTGAAAAGAGGAGTCCTCTTCAACATTTTAAACTTGTAGGCACAAGATTCCACATTCAATAGGGAATCTGAATTCTTTAATTCACCTGGTATTAGTAACTGCGATTTTTCAAGATCAATTCCGTCTTCACTTGGTAATCTTATCAAGATCATTTATCTTTACTTATTTGGAAATCAATTTTCAGGCAAGTTGTCAACTTTGGTTGGAAATCCATCTTCTTTAGAAGAACTAGACCTTTCACATAACACTTTTTCAAGCCAAGATTCTCGTTCGTTGTCATGGATGGCTAAGTATGGTAAGCTTACTTATTTAGGCCTTTCACAAATCAACTTGTTTGTTGAAATTCCCTCTTGGCTCATGAACCTAACACATCTTACTCAGTTATATATGAGCCACAACGAATTAAAGGGTCCAATTCCACATTGGCTTATAAACCTAAGCCCTTTACTGTGTCTATTATTGTCATCTAATCGTTTGACTGGCGGTATCCCTTCTCAAATTGGAAATCTAACGCAGTTGCAGTTTCTTGCACTTGGGTCAAATCAATTGCAAGACCCATTTCCTATCACTCTCTGCAACCTCGAGAATCTTCAAGTGCTTGACCTCGCTTCAAATAATCTGAATTGCACAGTAGATATGAACATGATTTTCTATAAACTCAAAAGTTTAGAATGTTTAGTTCTTTCCTCAAATAGTTTATCATTGCTCACCAATACCAATGTTCATAAAAACTTTTCGAAACTTGCAATTCTCAGATTGCGGTCATGCAACCTTATTGAGTTCCCAAATTTCCTGCAGAACCAAGATCGACTGGAGATTCTAGACCTTTCCTCAAACAAGATAGCTACCCAAATACCTGGATGGTTTTTCAATTTGAGTGTGGATTCTTTGCTAAACTTGAACCTTTCCAACAATCTTTTAACAAATTTTGACCAACAACCTCTTAATTTTTCATGGACTCGACTAGCAAGTTTAGACTTAAGTTTAAATAAATTGCAAGGACCACTCCCAGTTCCCCCATTGTTCACCACGTATTATTTAGTACAATAATCTGACAGGAGAAATTCCACCAGCTTTAGGCAATTTGAATCAGTTGGAAATTCTCGATCTGTCTCACAACAACTTGAGTGCCAAGCTTCCATTGCGGTCGGGAAATTTTAGTAATTGCCTATACCTACTAAATTTGAAAAATAACAACTTTAGTGGAGCTATTCCTCAAAACCTTGTCAGCGGAGAAAACTTGAGGATGATTGATTTAAGTCGAAATCAATTACAAGGGAAAATTTCGAGATCATTGGCCAGTTATACACAGCTAGAATTTCTTAATCTTGGAAACAATCAAATTAGTGATAATTTTCCATCTTGGTTGGAACTCTTCCTAAGTTAAAGGTCCTCATCTTACAATCTAATAGATTAAGGGGTGCCATGAAAGAACCTGAGATAGACTATGCTTTTCAAGAACTACACATCATTGATCTCTCCCATAATAGATTTACAGGTAGTCTTCCATCAAAATACTTTCAATCTTGGGATGCCATGAAAGTTGTCGACGAAAATTCACTAACATATATGCAAGATGGGAGGTTTCATGAACTCTACACAGGTATTGATGAGAGGATTGATCTTTTACCATTGATTTATGGTTACTCAATACAAATGAGTACCAAAGGCATAGAGTTGGAATACAGAAGGATCTCAAATCTCCTCACAGCCATTAGTTTCTCGAGCAACAAATTTGAAGGACAGATTCCATCATCCATTGCAAATTTAAGAGGGCTTCATTTTCTTGCTCTTTCAAACAATAATCTCAAAGGCCCTATCCCGACAGCCATGGGAAACCTAACAGCACAGGAATCATTGGACCTTTCTGACAACAAGCTCTCAGGACAAATTCCTCAGCAACTGGAAGACCTAACATTCCTTGGATTCTTCAATGTCTCCAATAATCATCTCACTGGACGCATACCACAAGGAAAACAATTTTATACATTTGAGAGTATTTCGTTTGATGGGAACCCAAGATTGTGTGGAAAGCAGATAGTAAAAAAATGTGAAGATTTTCAGCCTTCAAAGAAAGAAGAAGATCCTGCAGGCTTGAAGTTTCCATTTGAATTTAGCTGGAAAATAGTTCTGATAAGGTATGCAAGTGGGATAATTGTTGGAGTGGCTCTTGAGCATGATTTTTCTCCAAGGAAAAAGGTATTGTTTATGAAGATTTTCGCGAGGAAGCTCATGAATACATTCGGGAGAAAGAGCTCACCGAAGCAGAATGTAAGTAGCTTTATTTATTTTTGTTCACAGAGTTAATACATGTAGTCGTAAGGATTCTGTACTTTTTCAGGTAATCGTTTTTTCTTCTAGCAGTGGCTTTACGTTTTGTCGCCATAGATTCTATGATTGCTCGTTTTAATTAAGGTAAACTGTGTAATTTATAAAGAATGTCAAATCTAGCACCAACCCAGCCTTGTGAGTAATTTCTTTGTTTATTTATTTATTTTTTTGGTCTTATTTGCTTACCTTTGATGTTCTAGGCACTGAGTATCAGCTTAAATGATGACATTGCATCCATTAAATATGTCAGGCCTTAAAGAAAGAGGAAGATCAATGCTTCAAGCATCATGTACTTTTTTTTTTTTTTAAATTCCAAGCATCATGAACTGTATTGTCCCTCCCTTCACTATAAATAGTGGTGAAATGTAAATGCAAAATACCACACGCATTTTCTTAAGCACTTCAACACCAAGCTTGAGTTAGATAGAAAAATTAGACTGTGAGAGGATTTGGGTATGAGAAGAGAAATAATGAGTTTGATAACGATTGTGATTTTTCACATAGTAAATTTCTCATTGGTTCTCTTTTGACAATCGATCGTGATTTTTCTTAAATTCATCCAAGCTTTCTCAAGCATTTGCGGGATGAAATATGTGAACATAACATCTTTTAAGACAGTTTTCAAACTGTTTCGTACTTTGAAGAGCTTATATATGAATATTGCTTACATTTAGAATTGTTTAATCATGTACTTTGAAGAGCTTATATATGAATATAACAAAGATTTATTTTTTCATATTTAAATTCTCACTATGTACTTTGAAGATCTTATATACGAATACTGGTTACTTTTAGAATTGTTTAATCATGCTGAGTTAGAAAGACCGTAGAAAGTATTTTATCTACTGTCACTTCTCTTTGTTGACCAAAGTTTTGCAGTCAATTCTTCACTTTAAACTGCTGATGTTTTACAGTTAACTTCCACTTAGAAGTGCTACCGTTGTGAAGCAAAATCTTTACTTAGGGGGTGTTTTTTAAAAGGGCGGTCGTTTTGGAGCAAATTATGATTTTATTTCTATATCAATTTACAATGACCAAAACACCCCAATTGAAATGAACCCAATGTCCTCGCATCAGATCCTTTCAGTTCATTCTCATAATCTAAATTGTTTTGCATTGCAAATATATGTTTTACCAGAAGCTGAGAATGATCTTGATCTTGATGTACCCTTCATTGACTTAACAACATTGCAAGAAGTAATCCCAAGTTGTCTTCTCATTCTCATCTTTCTTAACATAAAGCTGCTTCTCTTCAGATCATCCTTCTTCCCCTGAACCAAAAGTTCAATTAATCATTTCAATCAAACTCCAGACCTGCCAAATCTCAAGCAACAAAGAAACAAAATCGACCGCTAACAATAGTTGATAATACTTCATCCATTGTGTCTTCACCATTGCCACACAGATTAACACCTAAAAACAAGCCAGAGTCGAAAACCAAACTGCAGACGATGCCATCTTCACATTTCTTTCATACAAACCCCCCAGATCACCCAGACATACAAAGCTAAACAAACAGGAACCGCAAGCGTCCCCATTTTCTGCATGCCAAGAGAGGCAGTAGAAATATCAAACACATGGCTGAAAATTCTCAGTTCCGAACTATTTAAAAACCTGCAACGTACCTACAATCTAGACATCAAAACATAGAAAAAATTAAATAAATAAATCGCTAAAAATTCTTTAAAGAAACCGCTCCACCAAACATTTTTCAAAGTGAAAATTTCTTTGGTTTGAGAGTAAGTACCGCTTGAGTGAGCTCTCTCTTGTCGAAGGAAAGCTTCACGAAAAGAGGTGGATGCTCTGATTGATCCATGGAATTCAAGACTGGAATCACTGACTCATCTTTGGAATCCATGAGTGGAACCTCTAGTTGATCTATGGAACCCATGCTAACAGCTGAGAAATAGTATAAATGTATGCAACTAGTAGGTGACTCAGATATTTAGAATCGACCCAAGCGTAAATCGGGAATCACACAACAACGCAAGGGTAAATCGGGAATAACAAACCAGAACCAAGTTCCAGTAAGAATAAATACATCAGACCAATTCACGAAAGTTTTTGGGAATTTGGAATTTATGAGACCAGGGAACTTGCCACTTCGCAAAACCTTGGGTGGGAACATGTCGTTTACTCTTCCAAACTCATTAGTTTAAGAATGAGGCTTTGCTCTCAAAGGGTCATCGTTCCTTCCCTTTGATTCGTCAGTGAAGCCAGTGATTTACACCAGTAAGGTTACCCACTGTCACTTATATCCCAAGTCTCTCTCTCTTTCTTCAAAGTTGAATCCAATGAGGCTGTTATGAAGTTTTCTGCCTTTGAGTTGGGCTCTTACTTGGAGACCCGTTTCTTGGCTGGGCAACCCGGATATATCTCCATGTTGCAGCCATTGAGCTCCTCAAGGGTTTCACTTTCAAGTTGTGTCCACTTAAAGCTGAATCTGAGCCTCGATCTCTGCTTCCAATACCTTCTTCGTTTTTTGCTTTTAATTATGATTTATTGGGAAATTGAATTCTAAGTTGACTAAGCTTGGTGGGAATTTGGGCCCAGACCCAAAAAAACCCACCCAAAAAATCAGCCGTAGGATCGGTCCTCACAAGGGCGTGAGGACTGGTCCTATATGGTTTGGTTCCAAAACCGGACTAAGTCTATGGAGGAGGGCTCAAAATTACGTTCCGTCCCTCCTCCAAGGCCTTGGACCGGGCCTGGGACCAGACCTGGACCTCTCGTCCAACTTTGTTTAAGCCTTTGGTAAATGTTTAAAACCCCTCATTTTTTTCGAAATAAATAATAAATATATGGGTTAAAAAAATTTACAAAAAAATAATTATAAATTTTTTTGACCCATTGGATTGGTCCTAGGACTGGTCCTATGGGCCCATTATCGGTCCTAAAGAGTAAGGAATGGTCCGGGCCCTTAAAAATTTCAGCGGCCCAAAATCGCTCCCAACCAAATTGGGACCGAACCTATTGGGCCCAGACTCAGGACCAATTGGGTCCGGTTCCATTGGGCCCAAACCCAGGACCGATTGGGTCCCGTCCCTGCCCACCTCAGTAATATCAGGTTTTCTAAACCAAAATCTAACCTTTTCAACAAATGGGTGGGAAATTGTCGTTCAGACGTTCACTGCCATTTCATCGTAAATAATTAAAGGTGAATGCAGGCAAGGTTACCCACCATCACCAACAGAACATTACCATTCTCAGCTTCCCAACACAACACAAACAGAACACGCTCTGACCTCTCTCTCTCTCTCTCTTTGTGACGAGGCTGTGATGATGATGGTGTTTTCTATGTGAAATGATCCGACGGTGGGGAATCTTTGCTCATCATGCCGAGGAGGCTTCTGGGTATTTTTGAGAAGTGCTCGTTGTTGCTGCCGTGGTGGTAAATTTTCGATCTTTGTCTGATGAAAGGCGAATCTGAGCCTCTTTTTCTCTGGGGTCTTTGGCAAAGTAATGACTCTTTAGATTGAGGCTATTGTGAAATGGCCGAGAATGTCTGTCTTTCGCTCTCTCTCTCTCTCTCTTTCTGTGTATGTATGTGTGATCATGTATGTATATGTACCAAAATGACCCTTTTGCTTCAAATAATTCATCAGAAATCTCCCAAGTCTCTCTTTCTTTCTTCGAAGGTGAATGCAATGAGGCTGTGATGAAGTTTCTTGCTTTGAGTTGGGCTCCTTCTTGGAGACCCGTTTCTTGGTGGGGCAACCCGCATACATCTCCATGTAGCAGCCATTGAACTCCTCAACGGTTTCACTTTCAAGTTGTGTCCACTCAAAGCTGAACCTGAGCCCCGATTTCTGCTCCCACTACCTATTTTTTGTTTTTAATTGTGATTTGTTTTTGTTTTGTTGGGAAATTGAATTCTTTGTTAACTAAGCTTGGAAAGGGAATAAACTTACCAAGTTTTCTAAATCAAAATCCAATCTTTCCAACACATGGATGAAACCTTTTCAGGACTTGAGCTGATCCCAGAAAGTTTTACTTTCGATTCTCAATTTGAGCCCAAACGGTATTGTGGTTGTGGACTACATTTTTACAGGCGCTTGCAGTGTGAAATTGGTTTGCCACAACTCCAAACATTGTCACATTAGACCCAAAAATTAAGTCTATTGTTGGACAAAATTGGAATGGAGACCAGGTACTGTAGATGTTTTTGAAGCTTAATCTTCAAAAAATGTTGATCAATAAATGTATTAAGTTAAAGGGCATATTACCTCTATGCTTTGCATAGCTATAAGGCATCATTCCAGGATTTTATTTCCTAGTACTATGACCAAAATGAATACCTCCTCGATTAGGGCAATGGGCATAACAAAAACTAAAATGAAGTTTTCAGCCCTCAAAGAAAGAAGAAGATCCTGCAGGCTCGAAGTTTCTATATGAATTTGGTTGGAAAAAAGTTCTAATAATGTATGGAAGTGGGTTAGTCATTGGAGTGGCTGTTGAACCTGAACATGCTTTCTGCCAGAAAAATAAAAGGAATGGTTTATGTGAGGAAACTTATTAAAACAACAACAAAGCTACGGACACCGGGATTTTTGCACCGAAAATATGTACCGGCCTACGTGTCCCCCGACTCACACCAACAATCCAGACGCGTGATTAAACAATAAATATTTTTTTAGTGAACGATCATTCATCAAATATGGACGGTCGTTCACTTACATGGACTCCCTGTCCATATTATATGGACAAGGGTTCATTTACTACGGACGGGCGTCTCCATTTAAAGGACTTCCGTCCATAAGTAAAATGCAATAAAATATTTTTATAAAAATTAGGGATGGCCGTTCATCCGTTATGGACGGCCGTCCATTAATTTTGGAATCCAAATATGAAAATTAAAAAAAAACTTTGGGGATGCCCGTCCACATGTCCCTTACGTTTAGATGGGCGTTCGTAAGAAATGGACGCCCGTCCATTATTTTGGTTTTACAAATCAAAAGAAAAACTTTGGACAGCCGTCCAAAAATTGTGGACGGTCATCCTTTAACTGTGGACGGGCGTTCGTAAGTAATGGACATCCGTCCATTATTTTGGTTTTTAATACTAAGTTGTATTTGAATGAAGATGAAGATTGGGTTATAGTTAAAAAGCAAAAAGTTACCATTCTGGTTCCAAGTCTACCTACAACTAATAAGTCCACTATGCCAACTTTGGGACCAAGTCAAAGGCAAGCTTTGCCCAGAAAAGCAATTAACAAACAATCGCCATATTCAACTGATGCATGTTCCAAGAAACCTATAGTTGATGAGCAAGATAAGTCTGCATCATTGGCTCCAAAAAGAGGTATCCAGATTGCCAGAAAAACTCCTAATCTGTATGTTCCAGCCATAGCCAAACGACCATTGGTAGATTCTAGAATGGAACTAGAAAATCCAGTTCACGCTCGTGGCTCTGTCTCACGTTATACACTTAGGGTAATGGACATATCAAGAACTATTAGGCGCTCAAGAACTTTTCATGGTATCAGTGGTTCACTTGACAGGAGCATGTTGCTGAATCAAAGGCTGAGAACATTAAATCTACCTATTAATCGGCTGTGTAGAAGAACCAGTTGAGAATCCCAGCTTTTCCATGACTTCTTCCAAGCGTTTTGCATTTGTCAGGTACAGATAACCAACCTGTGTACAAGAACCAGTTAAGGCATACAATTAACAGGAACCCAGAGTGGAAACTAATGCATTCCTAAATGTAGCATCTTCGCTAGAAACACTAGTCAGTACCCTCGTACCTTGTTTTTTCTTGCAATAGTTCTTGACATGTCCATTACCCCAAGTGTATAACGTGACACAGAGCCACGAGCGTGAACTGGATTTTCTGGTTCCATTCTAGAATCTACCAATGGTCGTTTGGCTATGGCTAGAACATATAGATTAGGAGTTTTTCTGGCAATCTGGATACCTCTTTCTGGAGCCAATGATGCAGACTTCTCTTGCTTGTCAACTATAGGTTTCTAAGAACATGCATCAGTTGAATATTGCGATTGTTTGTTAATTGCTTTTCTGGGCGAAGCTTGCCGTTGACTGGGTCCCAAAGTTGGCATAGTGGACTTATTAGTTGTAGGTAGACTTGGAACCAGAATGGTGACTTTTTGCTTTTTAACTATAACCCAATCTTCATCTTCATTCACATACAACTCAGTATTAAAAACCAAAATAATAGAAGGGCCTCCATTACTTACGGACGCCCGTCCACAATTAAAGGATGGTCGTCCATAAGTTTTGGACGGCCATCCAAAGTTTTTCTTTTGATTTGTAAAACCAAAATAATGGACGGGCGTCCATTTCTTACGGACGCCCGTCCAAACGTAAGGGACGGTCATCCACAATTTGTGGATGGGCGTCCCCAAAGTTTTTTTTTTTTTTTTTAAGTTTTTATATTTGGGTTAAGGATGGACGTCCCTTATTTGTGGGCGCCCGTCCATAACGGATGAACGGCTGTCCCTAATGTTTATAAAAATATTTTATTGTATTTTACTTATGGATGGGCGTCCTTTAAATGGGGACATCTGTTCGTCGTAAATGGACCCCCGTCCATATAATGTGGACAGGGGTCCATGTAAGTGAACGGCCGTCCATATTTGATGGACGACCGTTCACTAGAAAAATATATATTGTTTAATCAAGTGTCTGGATTGCTGGTGTGAGTTAGGGGCACACGTAGGCGGTACACATTTTTGATGCAAAAATCCCAGTATCCGTAGCTTTGTTATTAAAACAATCACAGAATATAATTAGCTTATTTCTGTTTCTTCAAAGAGTTAATAGATGTAGCCTTAAGCATCATGTACTTTTTCTAGTAGTTATGGTTCATTTGTTCAACTCAATACTCGCACAAATTCATCATTGAAGGAGAGTGAATAAAAAGCTATAAGACCTGCAACTTTCTTGATAAATTTTATCTAAGAAAAAACAGGGGAAAAGCAGAGAACACAAAGAACCAAACTGCACAAAATTTTTCACTGTTGTGATGGGGATGTCATTAATTTTTTAGTGACCGGGGGTGTTCGAGCCAGCTTGTGCACACCTTGACTAATCCCTCTCAACTCAGCTCATGGGACCCTGAAGTTAAGATAGGGTAAACCCTCTAATGGCTACCCATATTAGTAACCGAGGGGAATTGAACTCAAGACCTTTTAAGTAATATACCTAAGAGTCCTTATCGCCCTACCTAGGCACCCAAGGGTGGTTAACTCCTAAGATCATAGTATAGAAAGGATAGCTTATTCACTTAAAATGGTAAAACCAACCCATTTGGACTTATTTTCATTTATTTCTAAAAAACTGAAAGCATTGTTGTGTCGTTTAATACATTTTGAAAATATTTTGTCATATAAAAACCCGAAGGGGCTAGCTTGACGGTCAAGAAATTTTTATTTTCTATGTTCAAACCACCTTGGGGCTACTACCACATTTGTAGCTTACCTGGAACATTAAGTTGTAGAGTGTTTAATGTGTCACATGGATTAGTTGAGGAGCATGCAAGTTGGCCTAAACACCCCAGTCATTAATTTTTTTTTTTTTTTTTACATATAATTGTAATTTGATCTTTACTAATAATGTGTTACAGTAATTTATATTAGGCATATATTTTATCATCTTTCAAAAAAAAAAAAAAAAAAAAACACTGATATTTCATTCAATAATACTACGATTACTCACGATCTTACTAACCATCTTACTAACGTGTGTGAATATAAAGCATAGTACCCGTACTATCTGCATGGTACCCATACTATACTTTATATTTACAAGGGTTAGTAAGACCGTTAGTAAGCATATCATTACTCTATTTCATTTTCATTTTCATTTTCAAGTCTCGATCTTTGTTAGCAATAGTATTATTAAATATATAATGACACTAAACAGGTGATGAAGAAAGCAATGGCTTGACATGTTAGGGGTAGCAATTAAGGAGATTTATTTGGTTGTCAATTTCAGGGTCTTGACAGTAGTGGATTCAAAAATTTCTGTTACGGTGGGCCAAAATAAAAACTGATTGCACATTAATATTTTTGTTAGGGTGGCCAAAATCTAGAAATTGTACATATTAGTATTTAAAAAAAATTGAGGGCGGACCATGGCCCACCCAAAACTAGGCTAGATCTACCCCTAGTGTAACAACTACTGTAAGTTAATACCATGCATGCATAATAACAATGGAAAATTGGGCCCAAAAACTTTCTCTTCATTATAAGTCATGTGTCTTTTATACACAAAGAGTATTGTTTACAAAAAATCATTTTAAAAGACAAAATAGGGGAAACAGTGTAGCTATTACTCCTCGTTTGCCGACGCCCCTCCGACTACATCAACACCTAGATCCTGCATCCACAAAGGAAAAATAACGGGGTGAGCACAAAATAATGCTCAGTAAGTAAAACCCTCTATCTGTCTGTCCCCGTATGTATTACTCTTAATTCTTTCCTTACACTATTTCTGTTTCTACTAAACGTCATGGCCTCATCTTACCGGATGGCGTTCACACAGCACCATCTCACTCTCCATGACTATCGAGTGGGATTCACACAGTACCAACCCGTTCTTAGTGACTACCGAGTGGGGATCACGAAGTACCTACCCTCTGCCTTTTAGTAACTATCGGGTGGAGACCACCTAGCACCTACTCGTTCCTCATAACTTTTGGGTAACGATCACCAAGCATTAACCCGCTCTAATCACTGTCGGGTGATGATCACAAAGCATCAACCCATTTCTAATAAATGTCGGATGATGATCACAAAGCATCAACCCATTTCTACTACTCTTCTCATTCACTCTATTCTAGCATTTTCTCATTCTCTTTACCCTTAGAGTAGTTGCATCCACCAAGTTCTCTACTCATAGAGTCATTGCATACACAAAGTTTCCTACTCTTTCTTAGGTCACTTTTCAATGCACAATTAGTGCCTATGGATGGTTCATCTCCACTAATGCACTTATGAAATGCCAACATGCAATGTTACAAGAATTAAGGTTCACTACTCATACTCAAACCTCTATTAGGCATTTCATCAAACAACTCAAGTGCATCATAAAACTCTACTATAGCAATGATTTTAAACCTTTCTCTAACCATCCAAAATGGGGAGAAACCCCCTCACATAGCCACATAACCTGCCAAAGAAAGACACTTCCAAAAGGGTTCCACAATACCCCTTCAATTCCATCTCAAACTACCTTTCCAACCCACAACTCACTTCTTATATTTGAAAGGCATAAACAATCACAAAGCACTAGAAATCTATATTTAAGCCTCAATAATATGGCATATAACATGTATATAACACACATACATAAGTGCTATCAAAACCCTAATCAAGAAAATTCCCAAATCTCAACTTGGGTTAGGGGTTTACTTACCTTGTTATGGAGGGATTTCACTAGCTCTTCCTTTCACTTGGCTTGCTTGACTATTTTCTTTACTCTTAAACAAAAGAACAAAAACCCTTAATAATCAAATATATACAAAAACCCACAAGACTTCACAACCAAAGCAAAATCCTTACCTTGGGATGCCTTAGGTTGATTTTCTACCCCAAATCACTCCAAAAGCCCTTTAAAACACCTTGATCAAAAGAAAGAGAAATTGAGAGGAAGCAAGAGAGGAAAGTGGCGTTAGAGAAGAAGAATTAGGGGTTTGCAATGTCTTAATTCCTTTTAATGAAATTTATACACAAGCATTCCCATTTTGCCCTTACTCTTCTTTGGGAATTCTATCTATATCCTTTGATTCATTACAAACACACCCCCATATCAACATATTCTTCATGAAAAATCCTTACATTTTACTCCCCACTTTTCCTGCTAATTAGGGGTAGAATGGTCAAATTGCCCTTAGGGAAGAAAATATCTAAAACTTAACAAACTTTTTGGTCGGCCTGTCGCCGCGGCGAGGAAAACTGTCCAGCATGTTTCCCCGTGGCTTCAACACCTCTTCGCCGCGGCGAAGATTCTTCTTCGCCCCGGCGAAGCTTGGCACACTGAACTTCTTCTATTTTTAACCAATTTCAGGGCAAGTATTCAACACAACACTCAATCAAAGGTCAACCAAACAATATTACCAAGAAACCAACTCAAATAAGAGCAAAAGAAGAAACAATAACTACGTACCTCAAGTGGGGCGTTACACTTGGTCTTGAGGGATTAGTTGAAGTGCACACAAGTTGATTTGGATACCAAAAAAAGGCGATTTGTAAAAATTTTAAAAGAAAGAACAAGAGAAAAAGTTACAAGACTATATCATACAATAATTTGATGTAGGGTTCGAGTACAGTGTCTCGAAAGGATTGGTGATACAACATTCAAACAGTAATACATCAGTCATTCTTTTCCATTTTTCATAATTGTTTGCAGTTATCAATCCATCATAATACCAATCACTGTTCATCGTAATGTGAATCACTCTTCACCATGGCAAATGATCGTTATGATACTATCGTCTTAATACCAACTACTGTTCATCTTAATTTCATGTTATATTGAAGTGGTACTTGCCATTTAAGAACAAGAAGATGTTGCTTCAGATTCTGATCATGTTGATTCAGATCAAGTTGCTTCATATCCAGTCCCTCATCCTGTCCTTGAAACAAACCACAAAAAAATAAGACCAAAAAATAAAATAAAACTAATTTCATTCATTTATGATCAAATTTGAAGAAGAAGAAACAAAATTACCTCTAACAAACATTGCAAGTAGTAATCCCAAGTTGCCTTCTCATTCTCATCTTTCTTAACATCAAGCTACTTCTACTCAGATCATCCTTACAAAGTTTTCTAAATCAAAATCCAATCTTTCCAACGTATGGATGAAATCTTTTCAGGACTTTAGCTGAGCCCATAAAGTTTTACTTTTGGATTCTCAATTTGAGCCAAAATGGCATTGTGGTTGTGGACATGAATACATTTTTGCAGGCGCATGCAATGTGATATTGGTTTGCCAGAACTGAATAAAGAGCTATAAGACCTGAAATTTTCCTGATAAAGTTTATCTAAGAAACAACAGGAGAAAAGCAGAGGAACACAAAGAACCAAACTGCACAAAACTTTTCAGCTTTTGTGATGGGGCTATTTTGTTGGCAACTTCTAAGATCATAGTTTAGAAAGGCTAACTTATGCATATAAAATGGTAAAACCAACCCTTTGGACTTGTTTTCATTTATAGCAAATATTTATTTCTAAAAATTGAAAGCACTATTGTGTTATTTAATACATTTTTAATAAAATTTTACATATAATTGTAATTTGATCTATACTAAAAATGTGTTACACTAATTTATATTAAACATATATTTTATCATCTTTCAAAAAAAAAAACAACTCATATTTCATTTTCATTTTCAAGTATGAATGAAAATGAAATATA
>CM047743.1:22808438-22840881 GCA_026225825.1 Pistacia integerrima | reverse complement strand
TGAAAATGAAATATATTGTCAAGCATGAATGTCGCAATCACAAATGGCATTGAATAGATGATGAAGAAAGCAATGGCTTGCCACGCTATGAAAAGCGATTTGTGAAAAACCTAAAAGAAAGAATAAGAGAAAAAGCTACAAGACTATATATCATACAATAATTTGATGCAGGGTTCAGTACAGTGTCTCGAAAGGATTGGTGATAAGGGCAATACTACATTTACAACCCAATTTAAAAGATTTTCTTTCGCAATTTCGACGTGACAGTTCACAATTAGCCAGCTCGTAACAGATCCGATCTGCCCAATTACGAGTTATCGCATCGGGTTTGTGAAAGAAAATTTGAACAATAATGCATTAGTCATTCTTTTCCATTTTTCATAATCCTTTGCAATTATCAGCCCATCATAATAACAATCACTGTTCACCCCTACAAACTATCATTTGCTTACTAGCTCATCTTAATGTGAATGACTCTTTACCATTACAATCATTACTATCATCTTAATACCAATCACCTTCGCTATAATGTATTCATGTTATATTGAAGTGGTACTTTCCATTTAAGAACAGGAAGACATTGCTTCGTATTCGATCCCGTTGATTCGGATCCACCCTCATCCTGTTCTTGAAACAAACCAGAAAAAATAAGACAATTTCTTTCATTTATGATCAAATTTGAAGAAGAAGAAGAAACAAAATTACCTCTAACAAACATTGCAAGTAGTAATCCCAAGTTGCCTTCTCATTCTCATTTTTCTTAACATCAAGTCTTCTTCTCGATCATCCTTCTTTCCTTGAACAAAAACTTGATTAATCGTTTCAATCAAACTGCATCAGCCAAATCTCAAGCAACAAAGAAACAAAATTGACAACTAACAATAGTTGATAATACTTCTTCCATTGTGTCTTCGCTGCCACACAAATTAATGCTTAAAAACAAGCCATAGTCGAAAACCAAATTGCAAACGATGCCATCTTCACACTTCTTTCATGCAAACCAAAAATAGCATAAATATTAAACACATGGCTGCACACCATTTTTTGCACACCAAGCGACAGTAGAAATATTAAACACATGGCTGAAAATTCTCGTTCCAAACAATTTAAAAACCTCAATGTACCTCTGAATCTGGACATCAAGATGTAGTATAAATATAAATAAACCACTGAAAATTCTTCAAAGAAACCGTTCCACAAAACATTTTTCAAAGTGAAAATTTCTTTAGTTTGAGAGTAAGTACCGCTTGAGTGAGCTCTCTTGTCAAAAGAAAGCTTCACGAAAAGAGTTGGAAGCTCGATTGATCCATGGAAGTCAAGATTGGAATCACGATTCATCTTTGGAATCAAAGAGTGGAATCTCGGGTTGATCTTTGGAACTCATTGGAACATGGGAAATAGTATGAATGTATGTAACTAGTAGGTGACTAGATATTTAGAATCGACCCAAGGGCAAATTAGTAATAACAGAATAGGAAAGCAAGGGTAAATTGGGAATTCCATACTAGAACCAAGTTCCCAAGAATAATAAATACATCGTATTCCAACCTCGGAAGTTTTTTGGGAATATGGAATTTATGAAACCAGGATGGGGACAGGAACTTGCCATTTCGCAAAACCTGGGTGCGAACATGTTGTTTACTCTTCCAAACTCATTAGTTTAAGAATGAGGCTTTGCTCTCAAAGGGTCATCGCCCCTTCCCTTTGATTCGTAAGTGGAGCCGTTGATTTACACGAAAGGTTACCCCATCACCAATAGCAACATTACCATTCTTAGCTTCCTAACACAAACAGAACACGCTCGATGTCTCTCTCTTTCGTCTCGTGACGAGGCGGTGATGATGACGGTGTTTTCTATGTGAAATGATCCGACGGTGGGGAATCTTTGCTCATCATGGCGAGGCGGCTCGGGTATTTTTTGAGAAGTGCTCGTTCTGCATCCATGGCGGTAAAGTTTCGATCTTTGTCGATAAAAGGCGAATCGAGCCTCTTTTTCTTTGGGGTTTCGGCAAAGTAATGACACTCTTTAGATTGAGGCTATTGTGAAATGGCCGAGAGTTTCCGTCCCGTCTTTCGCTCTCTCTCTCTCTCTCTGTATGTATGTGTGATCATGTATGTATATGTACCAAAATGACCCTTTTGCTTCAAATAATTTATCATAAATATCCCAAGTCTCTCTCTTCTTCGGAGATGAGTGCAATGAGGTTGTGATGAAGTTTTCTCGGCTTTGAGTTGGGCTCTTTCTTGGAGACCCATTTCTTGGCGGGGGCAACCCGGATACATCTCCATGTTGCAGCCATTGAACTCACTTTCAAGTTGTGTCCACTCTAAGCCGAATCGAGCCTTGATCTCTCGCTCCCACTACCTTTTTTTATTATTTTTTTTATTATGATTTTTTTGGGAAATTGGATTCTAATTTGACTAAGCTTGGAAAGTGAATGAACTTATCAAGTTTTCAAATCCAATCTTTTCAACATATGGGTGGGAACATGCTGTTTACTCTTAATTGATCATAAATATCCCAAGTCTCTCTCTTTCTTCAAAGGTGAATGCAATGAGGCCGTGATGAAGTTTTCTCGGCTTTGAGTTGGGCTCTTTCTTGGACACCCGTTTCTTGGCGGGCAACCCGGATACATCTCCATGTTGCAGCCATTGAACTCCTTAACCTCAAGGGTTTCACTTTCAAGTTGTGTCCACTCAAAGCCGAATCTGAGCCTCGATTTCTGCTCCCACAACTTTTTTTTTTTTTTTTGGTTTTTAGTCGTGATTTGTTTTTCTTTTTTGTTTTGTTGGGATACTGAATTGCAACTTGACTAAGCTTGGCAAGTGAATCAAAATCTAATCTTTCCAACATATGGATGAAATCTTTTCAGGACTCGAGCTGATCCCAGAAAGTTTTACTTTGGATTCTCGCTTTGAGCCAAAATGGCATTGTGGTTGTGGACATGAATACATTTTTACAGCGCTTGCAACGTGAAATTGGTTTGCCACAACTCCAAACATTGTCACATTTTACAGCCAAAATGTTGGACGAAATTGGAATGTAGATCAGATACTGCAGATGATTTTGGAGCTTAATCTTGAAAAAATGTTGGTCAATAAATGTATTAAGTTAAAGAGTAGTTCTGAATTTGCAAATGTAAAACTAAATGATCACAAGCTTCTGATAAAAAGCAAAGAAGTCCTGGTAGATTTGTAATATGAATACCTCTATGCTTTGCATAGAGATAAGGAGGCATTCCAGGATTCCATTTCCTAGTACTATGACCAAAATGAATAACTCCCCGATCAGGGGCAATGGGCATAACAAAAACTAAAATAAAGTTTCGTGAAAGAAAGAAGAAAATCCTGCTGCTCGAAGTTTCTATATGAATTTGGTTGGAAAAATAGATCGATAAGGTATGGAAGTGGGTTAGTCATTGGGTCGATTATTGGTTTAGGCCTAGTGAGGTGAGGGTGGGAGGTCGGGCTGATGAAGGCCGAGGTTTGATCGTTTGGGGTGGATTATCGTGGGCTTATTTTGGACTTCTGATTGTAGGCCAGGTTAGGCCTTGTTCTTGTTCTGGAGTGGTTGAAAGCTGGTTTGTGGAGTGCTTGAAAGCAGAGAAATTCAGAATACTGTGTGCATTGCATTCTGTACAACGTACGACGTCTAATTTATACAGGAAAAGAATAAGCAATAAAGGAAATACAATATCTCATGATATTATCATAATGTTGTAATAGTAGTAAATCAGAAAAAAATCAATGGAGAAATTCTGAATATTTGATTGGAATATTTCATATTAGCATTTCATATTCCAGCGGGTAGAAATAGTAGTAAAAGATCAAATATTAGCATTCCATATTCCATGGGTAAAAAATTAAAAACATGTCTGAAAATTCTCAGTTTTGAACTATAACACAATAGAACCAACACAAGGGTAAATTGATAATAACACAATAGAGCCGGCACAAGGGTAAATTGGGAATACCAAACCAGAACCAAGAAACCAAGTTCCAAAGTAAGGATACATACATCGACCAATTCACGAAAGTTTTTGGGAATCGGGATTATGAAACCAGGGTGGGATCGGGAACTTGACATTTCGCAAAACTTGGATGGGAACATGTCGTTTACTCTTCCAAACTCATTAGTTTAAGAATGAGGCTTTGCTCTCAAAGGGTCATCTTCCCTTCCCTTTGATTCGCCAAGAAGCCGTGATTTACACCAATAAGGTTACCCACCATCACCAATATCCCAAGTCTCTCTCTTTCTTCAAAGGTGAATGCAACGAGGCTATAATAAAAAAACAGGGGAGAAGCGAGGAATAGATGGTTGTCGAGTTAAGGAATTCGATTGGAGAGAGTTGAGCTTATCCCCGCATGCCGGAGCACCCGACACGGTGTGGCCTCGCTTGGCAAACTCAAGAGTCTGAAGTGAGAGCTCGTCCCACCTCTTACACACTCTCGGTTGTTCGTCTGTGCATGAACCGCACTTTGTTATGTCGTTAAACGGCGTCATCGCTCTGCCATATAATGTCTATTACTCTGTTTGCACAATCCTTGCCCGACTATTAACGGCCATTTTGCGACTTCAACTAGCGGTCTTTGAGGACCGGTATTTCAAAACCGCTAAAACATTATACGTGTGACCACAGATTTTCAATATAAACGCCACGTGTACACCCGACTTTAACTTTTAAGCAATGAATAAACTCGTGAAAACAGCTCGCGGTTCTTTGGAGGAAACAATCAAACGGAGAGGAACTGAAGTATCAAAATTACTAGCTCAAATCAAACATCAAAAAATTCAAGTTTAGGTCATTTTCGCAGTGTTAGATTACACTTTCTTGTATATCCCAGTTGGTATTTCCTAGGAGAAGTTAATTTTCTTTTTGTTTGTTCATTTGCACTCTAATCGTTTGTTATTTTGCCTCGTCAACAGAAACCATTTAGTTTTATGATTTTATCATTTAAATGGGTCTTACCAGCCTCAAGATTGTTCCTTTTGCAATGGCGCAATTTTTTTGAATCGACGGAAGTGTTGTAACTTGAATAAAGTTGATGAAAAATAATGATCTTGATTAGCATATATTTTGTAAATTGTAAGCTTTGTTGAAAGAAATTTAATGGTTTGAAAGTTCATCCAAAGCACTTTATCAATGGCCTAGAATGTTACTTCTAATACGAATGGTAGGCGGGTTTTCGATAAGATTCTAAATCAACTAGTTTTTGTGTATCTAGGATGATGGCAAATGGACCATCTTTTGTAGGATGAATAAGCCGATTGTTCTGTTTCCTTTTTCGATAACTATATGTGCATTGTTGTAGCTTTGTAAAGACGCTTATTGATATTATATCATGATATGGTTGCATTAGTGAATGGTAGAAGATGGCTAGAGAAAATGTCACACTAATGTGTTCTTGGAATGGGAGGATAACAAATGGAGCACAAGGCATTACTTATGAAGGTCTGTCCCAAAGCCTACCAGGGGTTAGCTACGAAACAACGCATAATCGATTCTTTGGAAAAGATGTATGACATTATTGGGTTTGATCGGCAATGATTAAAATGAAGATCATATGCGTATCCGCTTGTCGGGAATTCATACCGTGCCCATCACGATGATGAGTCTTTAGATATTGTATTTGATGTGGCACGAAAGCTGGAACAAATTGTTTGGAATTGTATTTGGAAAGAGAACCAGCAAGCATAGATAGCCGGATAAATATCACAACACAAATCCATGTGGATAATCAAGTCACAATGCCGGTCTGCTATGATAATCGTGTAAATATACATAAATGTCTTGAAGTCATAGGATTAATTTTCTTTGCTTTAAAGTAAGAGTTGTGACAATTCTTTATACAGATAATAGTAGATGGGGACAAATGTAATGCCAACCTGATACCTTTTTAGACCCGGGGGCCAAGTGACAAGTCTGTGCTTGTGTTGCAAGACCAAGATAGATCCGAAGCCATATGGGCGGGGAGAGGTTAGTATCACTTCATTCTCTAGCCATCTGCTATAGTGATTGGTTCAATACAAAATAAGTGAAGAAAAGTGAAGTCAATGCGGTACTTTGATTGCAGGGACCACGGTGTCTTAACATGTAGACAGAGATTGGGTACAATGATGCGAGAGTGGCAATTGGATCACCGTATTTGTCATTTTTGTTGTCGAGGGCCCTTCCCTATGGGGTATACTGCAATTGGTTTTATTCAACTTGACTGCCCTTGGTTATTGCATTGGTTGAGAGATGGAGACAAGAGACACACACCTTTCATTTTCTTTGTGGGTGAGTACTATCACGCTACAAGATGTAGCAAAGTCTTTGTTAGGCCTTTGTATACATGGTTATCCGGTGATTGGTAATCTTGACCTCCGGTGGGGACGACCTTTGTGAAGAGTTATTAGGAGTGAGACCAGATCCTAGTGTTCTTCATGGTTCAACCCCTGAAGCTTAGATGGTTACGAGGCCATTTCCAAAGATCGCCATTAGATGCCGATCTTAACTATTCTGCTATGCATGCTGGGCATATATCTTAGGCTTATTGGGGTCTCTCTTTGCGATAAATCTGGTTCGTATGTGCAATTGATATTCTTACCTCTTTTAAGGGATTTTAAGTATGCGGGAAATTTAGGTAGGGTAGTGCTATACTAGCCTACCTTTATCGTGAACTCTCGGGCTAGTAAGAAGGGGCCAGGTGAAATTTCTGGTCCTCTAATGTTGTTATAGGTATGTATACTAAAATATACTTTCAAGTATAATATATAAAGCATAATATATTTTTTTCTCTTGATATTGTTTAAATTCCTATTCCAATAGTTATGGGCATGGGAGCGTTTGCATATTGGTTGCCTGAGAGATTTGTTGCCCAAGAGGGGATTCAGCTTGCTCCAGGATGGTGAAGTTAAGAATAAGGTGCAAGTTTCGAAGTTGAGATGGTCAATCGGGAGACATTACCTGAGATCCATTAGGATGCGGTAGTATAGCATACTATTTCATTAATATGTGTTTTTCAATATACTTGGTTGTCTTACAAGCTGTTTTCTTCGGGAACAGGTGGAGGTCTCCTGTCATCCGCAGAGATAACCCTCAGAGGGCATTGATATTTTATCGAGACTAGCTTGATCAAGACATATGATCAGGTTTACTTTTGGTAGCGTTCTTTTATGATCTTGTACATTTGATGAGATGCACATGGTTATGCTAGTACATATTTTTTAAGTGGAACTTCCCCATTAAAATTCGGATGATATGGCAACCATACACGTCGAGTTACTTGTGTCCCCAGATGTATGTGTTAGAGACCAACATGTGTGGAGGACAATTGTTCCACTTATTTGCTTTGACATTGTTGAGTGGCATTGTCTTGACAGAGTTCTACGCCAATTTGGTCTCAAACAAGGAATTCTGTGGGTGATATCGAGGTTAGAATCCATGCAATTGATAGACGGGGTAGACATCATTACAATTGGAAGGCAAATCATCAACAATATATCAAGTTATGGGCATCTCGGGAGAAGAGTATGGTTACCGCTTGAGCCCTGAGGTGAGCGTTATGGATTATCATGATCTGTATATGAAGTGATACCGAAGCATAACTCGTCGTTTGATTACCCCACTCCACTCAAAGACCTCATAAGCGAATTCACTGCTAGTGGGATGTCACATTTCTTGGTATGAATTATTATTAGTTATTTGACTATTGATCTTGTATTACTTATTGATCAATATTGATTGGATTTCTATGTTTGGAATGGAAGGTCCATAGCTTGACAAATATTCACAATCAATGCACCGCAACCCTTGGTACTTTTACCTGAAAGTGCTATGCATATTGATGATATCTGGATTATGTGCACTCGTGTGTTGCAAATGATTCGGGGAGATTCGACACCTTGAGACAATACCAAGACCTACCACAACCATGGCACCACCATCTCCTTCACAAGCTAATGATATGGAGGGGCTACCACTTCTAATAGCACAAATGCCAACCAAAACTAAATCTCTGTCATTGAGAGGGCGAAGCAGAGCACTTGGCACACAACAAAAAGCAACCAGTAATAATATCGCAACATTCATCCTTACGATTGCGGTGGCATCGTTCACGCTTCATCACGAGTAATGATATTCATATAAAGAGCCTTCAACTCTCAATTTGGAGGGTTTGCGGCACTAGTCGAGTCAATGCATCCACTTGAAGGTGAGGCAACAACAGAGAAAGTGCCACTTTATCCACACTGTGATTATGAGGAGTCACCATGTCTCACTCAAGTCAAGTCTAGCCATGTAACTAAACATAATAAGAAGCCTAAGTTCCTGTGATGTTGCTAATGATCAAAGTCTTCTTTGCAGATACTTTGTTCCTTGAACCTTGTGAATATGAAAGAATCTTCATTAAATTTTAGGATTGAAGTTTTTCAAGATTTTTAATATCAGGTTTATTTGGTACTTCTCAAATATGTTTATAAATAGTGTTGCAAAAGTTCAAAATTCTACCTTATATTTCATTGCGTTGAAAAATTAAAATAGAAAAGTCTTATAACTGTAAAATTTCTCTCTCTTCTAATTGATTCTATCTATTATTGGAAGTACAGTCTTTAATGAACTTCAAATCTGATTTTGTTGTCTCGTAAATGGTTTTTGGACTCAAGCATGGAATCATTCTTAATTTTGAACCTAGATTCAAATAAGTTGCAAGTACCACTACTTGCTCACTTTACTTCTGTTGTGAAGCCACTCAATCACGATGATGAGGGTTCTTACTTGTTGCAATTCAAGGAGAGCCTAATTATCAATAAGTTTGCTTTTTATGGTCTTGAGTTGCTTTTTTTGATGATTTTCAAGGGAAAATTCTTGAAAACAATAGGGAGAAACAGTTTTCACATAAACATAATGTAATTAGCTTTATTTCTTTATTCAATCATGGGAATTGGAGATTGAAACCAGTGTTCATCTTTCGAGTCCATAAGTGGAACCTCTGATTCATCTTGGAATACATCTGTGGAGAATGTGGCGGCTTTGTGGATAGTCGGCGGAGATTTGTTTGTGTTTAGTTTAGTCTTGTTTTTTTTTTTTTTTTTTTTTTAAAATTATGGTAAAAGTAAGGGGCAATTCCGTGTGCACGAGTTTATTATAATGCCCTAAAGCTTCCCATCTCTGTCTCTGTGTGATGAGATGAGATGATGGTGTTAAATAAGTCAATTGATCAGACGATAAGAAATCTTTCCAGATCATGGCGAGCTGGCTTCTGGGAATTTTTGATAAAAGGCGAATTAGAGCCTCTCTGTTTCTAGGGATTTTAGCAAAGTAACACTGTTTAGACTGAGGCTATTGAAAAATGGACATAAGTTTCTCTCTTTCTATGTTTGTATGTGTGTTCATGTATGTATATATACCCAAATGACCCTTTTGCTTCTAATTCTTCATAAGTGCCCAAATTCTCTCTCTCTTTCTTCAATGCTGAATGCAATGAGTCTGTGATGAAGTTTTTGGGCGTTGAGGGGAGTCTGTGATGAAGATCAAGGTGCTTCTTCAAATCATCCTTCTTCCGCTGAACCAAAACAAGCTTGAGTCGAAAACCAAATTGCAGACCATGCCATCTTCACACTTCTTTTATGCTAACCAAAGATCACCCAGACATAAAAAGCTAAACAAACAAGAACCGCAAGCGTCCCCATTTTACGCAAGCCAAGAGACGGTAGAAATATTAAACACATGGTGGAAATTCTCAATTCGAACTATTTGAAAACCTCGCAATGTATCAATAACTGGACATCAAAATGTAGTATAAATAAATTACTGAAAATTCTTTAAAGAAACCGCTCTACCAAGCATTTTTCAAAGTGAAAATTTCTTTGGTTTGAAAGTAAATACCATTTGAGTGAGCTCTCTTGTGGAAAGAAAGCTTCACGAAAAGGGGTGTAAGTCGATTGACCCATGGAATTCAAGACGAAATCACCGATTCATCTTTGGAATCCATGAGTGGAACCTCTTGTTGATCTTTGGAACCCGTGCAAACGGGTAGGGAAAATAGTAAGAATGTATTCACTAGTAGGTGACTAGATACTTGGAATCGACCCAAGGGCAAATTGGTAATAACACAATAGAAACAACACGAGGGTAAATTGGGAATAACAAACCAGAAACAAGTTCCACCAAGCATAAATACATCGACCAACTCGAGGCTGTTTGCGTTTGAGTTTTGGGGGTTTCCAGACGGCCGAACTACGCCTTCTTCCCACCCGAAGTTTGCCTTGGCGACAATTTACTACCCACAAACTCATTAGTTTAAGAATGAGGCTTTGCTCTCGAAGGTTCATTGTCCCTTCCCTTTGATTTGTCGGTGAACCCGGTGATTTGCACCGGCAAGTTTACCCACCATCACCAACAGAACATTACCATTCTCGGTTCCCAACGGGCAACAACACAAACACAACACGCTCTCTCTCTCTCTCTGCCTCGTGACGAGGCCGTGATGATGACGCTTGTTTTCTATGTGAAATGATCCGACGGTGGGGAATCCTTGCTCATCATGGCGGGAGCGACGGGTATTTTTGAAAAGTGCTTGTTCTTTGCGGCCATGGTGGTAAAATTTCGATCTTTGTCCGATAAAAGGCGAATCGAGCCTCTTTTTCTCTGGGGTTTCGGCAAAGTAATGACACTCTTGATTGAGGTTATTGTGAAATGGCCGAGAGTCTCGTTCTCTCTCTCTCTCTCTCTCTCTCTCTCTCTCTCTCTCTCTCTCGATATGTATGTATGATCATGTATGCTTATGCACCTAAATGACCTTTTTGCTTCAAATAATTCATCCCAAGTCTCTCTCTCTCTCTCTCTTTCTTCAGAGGTGAATGCAATGAGGCTGTGATGAAGTTTTCCCGGCTTTGAGTTGGGCTCTTTCTTGGAGACGCGTTTCTTGGCGGGGCAACCGGATACATCTCCATGACAATTGCAGGCATGGAACTCCTTTCAAGTTGTGTCCACTCAAAGTTGAATCGAGCCTCGATTTACGCTCCCGGTAGCTATTTTTTGAATTCTAAGGCGACTAAGCTTGGAAAGGAAACAAACTTATCAAGTTTTCTAAATCAAAATCCAATCTTTCCAATACATGGGTGGGAAAAAGTCGTTTACTCTTCATTGATCATAAATATCCCAAGTCTCTCTCTCTTTCTTCAAAGGTGAATGCAATGAGGTGTGATGAAGTTTTCGGCTTTGTGTTGGGCTCTTTCTTGGAGACCCATTTCTTAAGCGGGTAACCCGGATACATCTCCATGTTGCAGCCATTGAACTCACTTTCAAGTTGTGTCCACTCAAAGCTGAATCTGAGCCTCGATCTCTGCTCCCACTATCTTTTTTATTTATTTATTTCATTATTATTATTATTATGATTTGTTGGGAAATTGGATTCTAAGTGAATGAACTGATCAAGTTTTCAAATCCAATCTTTCCAACGTATGGGTGGGAAAATGTCGTTGACTCTTGATCCATCATAAGCATCCCAAGTCTCTCTCTCTCTCTTTCTTCAAAGGTCAATGCAATGAGGCTGTGATGAAGTTTTCTGGCTTTGAGTTGGGCTCTTTCTTGGACACCCGTTTCTTGGCGGGGCAACCCGGATACATCTCCATGTTGCAGCCATTGAACTCATCAAGGGTTTTACTTTCAAGTTGTGTCCACTCAAAGCTGAATCTGAGCCTGGATTTGCTCCCACTACTTTTTTTGGTTTTTAATTATGATTTGTTTTTCTTTTTTTGTTTTGTTGGGATATTGAATTCTAACTTATCAAAATCCAATCTTTCCAACATATGGATGAAACCTTTTCAGGGACTTGGGCTGATCCCAGAAAGTTTTACTTTGGATTCTCAATTTGAGCCGAAATGGCATTGTGGTTGTGAACATGAATACATTTTTTAAAGGCGCTTGCAATGTGATATTGGTTTGCCACAACTCCAAACATTGTCACATTAGACCCTAAAAAATTTAAGTCAAAAGTTAGACAAAATTTAAGTCAAAAGTTGGACAAAATTGAAATGTAGATCGAATCTCTGAGATGTTTTTGGAGCTTAATCTTGAAAAAAATGGTCAATAAATGTATTAAGTTAAAGAGTGGTTCGAATTTGCAAATGTAAATCTAAATGATCACCGACTTTTGATAAAAAGCAGAAAAGTTCTCGTAGATTTGTAATATGAATATCTCTATGCTTTGCATAGATATCATATAAGGCGTCATTCCGATTCCATTTCCTAGTACTATGACCAAAATGAATACCTCCCCCAACAGGGGCAATGGGCCTAACAAAAACTAAAATAAAGTTTTCAGCCCTCAAAGAAAGAAGAAGATTCGCGGCTCAAGTTTCTATATGAATTTGGTTGGAAAAAAGTTACGATAAGGTATGGAAGTGGGTTAGTCATTGGGTCGATTGTTGGTTTAGGCCTAGTGAGGCGAGGGTCGGGTCAGGGCTGATGAGGCCGAGGTTTGATCATTTTGTACAATGTCTAATCCACACATGAAAAGTATAAGCAATAAAAGAAATACAATATCTCATCATATTATCATAATGTTGTAGTAAATCAGGGGAAAAAATCAATGGAGAAATTGAATATTTGATTGGAATATTTCATATTAGCATTTCATATTCCATCGGGTATAGTAGTAGTAAAAGATCAAATATTAGCATTCCATATTCCATAGGTAGAAAATTAAAAAACATGTCTGAAAATTCTCGGTTCTGGACTATATAAAAACCTGCAATGTACCTATAATCTAGACACCAAAACATAGGAAAAAAAAAAAAAAAAAACAAATCACAGAAAATTCTTTAACGAAACCGCTCCACCAAACATTTTTTAAAGTGAACAGTTCTTTGGTTTGAGAGTAAGTATCGCGAGTGAGCTCTCTCTTGTCAAAAGAAAGCTTCACGAAAAGAGGTGGAAGCTCTGATTTGATCCATGAAATTCAAGACTTATCACTCTCTTTGATTACAACCTCAGATTGTTGGTTGTCGATCATGATCTCTTGTAACCAATTGTACTCGATCTCAATATCTAATATAGATCTTACAGTGGATGTAGGATTTGCTACTTAAAGCATTTTGAACCATTATAAATTCTGTCTTTTTTTTTTTTTTTTTTTTTTTTGCGCATTATATACTGTAGTTGTTGTCACCTTTTCTCTCTCCTAGAGTTCACGTGTGATTCCTAAGCTTCTCATATATGCGAGGTCATTGGTGTCAAAATCAAGCATCAACAATAATAATACTTCTTCCATTTCCATTGTGTCTTCACTAGTGCCACACAGATTAATGCCTAAAAACAAGCTAGAGTCGAAAACCAAATTACAGTCAATGCCATCTTCTACATGCCAAGAGATGGTAGAAATATTAAACACATGGCTGAAAATTCTCGTCACTTCCAAACTATTTAAAAACCTGCTACAATGTACCTACAATCTGGACATCAAAATTTAGTAAAAGTAAATAAATAAACCACTAAAAATTCTTTATAGAACCCACGCCACCAAATATTTTTCAAAGTGAAATAGGTGACTCAGATATTTAAAATCGACCCAAGGGTAAATTGGTAATAACACAATAAAACCAACGCAAGGGTAAATTGGGAATACCAAACCAGAACCACTTTCTGGTAAGAATAAATACATCAGACCAATTCGCGAAAGTTATTGGGAATCTGGAATTTATGAGACCTTTCCATTTCGGAAAACCTCGGGTGGGAACCTGTCGTTTACTCTTCCAAACTCATTAGTTTAAGAATAAGGTTTTGCTCTCAAAGGGTCATCTCAAATGGTCATCGTCCCTTCCCTTTGATTTGTCAGTGAAGCCAGTGATTTACACCAGTAAGGTTGCCTACCATCAATATCCCTAATCTCTCTTTCTTTCTTCAAAGGTGAATGCAATGAGGCTGTGATGAAGTTTTCTGGCTTTGAGTTGGGCTCTTTCTTGGAGACCCGTTTCTTGGCGGGGCAACCCGGATACATTCCATGTTGTAGCCGTTGAACTCCTCAAGGGTTTCACTTAAGCTATGTCCACTCAAAGCTGAATCAGAGCCTCGATTTCTGCTCCCACTGCCTTTTTTTTTTAATTAATAAAAAATGTCATTAAAAAGGCCAACTCAAACGTGGACCGTGGGAACAAAAAATGCATTACCTTAAATATTAGAGCAATACTAGTTTTACAAAGACACATACAAAGACAATCCCCATTCTTGATTTTCATGATTTCTCTCTCTCTTTTTCTGTTTTTTCTTTGTTTTTTTCTTCTTGCTGATGTCACTTTGTAGCCTTCTTTATATAGGCCTTTGTAAGGATAATATTTTTTTAAATATTAATAATCCCATAATTTAAAATAGGCCAAATACATCTTCACACCCTATGGTGGGAACAATAATTGGGATATTACAATGACAATCCCATTATGGTTGAGGAGAATTTCAAGTACAATCAGTTAAGACTTGGTCATACTCGTCTCATTTGAACTTTCAACAAAAGGGCAAAAGAAAGGACGAAGATTGGGATTATGCTGATGCCTGACTTATTAGAGCCGGCTTGATTCCTTTTAACACCATCTTGAGTTTGTCAATTCATTAATATTCTTTGGCCGGCTGTTATCTTGTTTTATGACGACAATTACCACCTGCCTATAAATTCATCGCAATTCTCCTATAATGCTTAAGTGCAATATCTTCATTATCTGATATAGTTACCTAAATTATGGGGTTATCCTTAAGTTTCTTCTCATTTATGCACTTAATTCTTTGGCTTTCATTACTTCATTTTGTAGGACTTGTTCACTTTACTTCTTTTGTGCAGGTACTCTGTCATGATGATGAGCATTCTTTCTTGTTGCAGTTCAATGATAGCCTAATTATCGATAACTCTGCTTCTTATGATCCTTTGGCTTATCCGAAGGTTGCATCTTGGAAGGCAGATGAAGACTGCTGCTCATGGGACGTCGTCACCTGCAATGAGGTTACTGGTCATGTGATTGCACTTAACCTCACTAGTAGTTGCCTCTATGGTTCTATAAACTCTAGTAGTAGTCTCTTTCAACTTGTCCATCTCGAATGGCTTAGCCTAGTTGATAACTTCTTTAATGGCTCCAAAATCCCTTCTCAAATCATGAATCTTTCCGGTTTATCATATATGGACCTTTAGGGTTCTAGCTTTTCTGGTAAAATACGATCGGAGATCCTAGAGCTGTCAAAGTTGGAGACCCTTGACGCTTCGTTTAATGATAACTTGAACCTCCAAAAGCCAGGTCTGAAAAGTCTAGTTGAGAAGTTAACTCACCTTAAAGTGTTATTTCTTCGATAAGGTCAACATTTCTTCATCAATGCCTGATATCTTGGCAAATTTATATTCGTGGACTGCCTTATCCCTCAGGGAGTGCGAATTGCAAGCTGAATTCCCAGCAAAGATATTCCAATTACCCAACCTTCACATTCTTAGTGTGAGATACAATCTAAGTCTTTCTGGATACTTGCCAGAATTTGAAATGAACAGTTCCCTTGAAGATTTGAGACTTGCCAGCACGAGATTCTCCGGTGAGATTCCATATTCAATAGGAAATCTTAGTTCCTTGCTTCTCTTGGATATTAGTAATTGCAGTTTTTCAGGATCAATTCCATCTTCACTTGGTAATCTCACCGAGAACACTTATCTCTACTTAAATGGAAATGAATTTTCTGGTGAGTTGCCAATTGTCATTGGAAATCTTTCTTCTCTAGAAGAATTGCACCTTTCTTATAACAATTTTTCAAGCCAAGATTCTGGTTCATTGTCATGGATGGCCAAGTATAGTAAACTTACTTTTTTAGGCCTTTCACGAATCAACTTACTTGGTAAAATTCCCTCTTGGCTCATGAGCTTAACACATCTTACTTATTTATATATGAGCCACAATCAATTAAACGGTCTTATCCCATACTGGCTCATGAACCTAAACCAATTAGAGGTTCTATCATTGGCATCCAATCAATTGACTGGCCATATCCCTCATCAAATTAGAAACCTAACACAACTTGAACTTCTTGCACTTGGGTCAAATAAGTTGCAAGGTCCATTTTCTAGCGCTCTCTATGACCTTGAGAATCTTGAAGTGCTTGACCTTGGTTCAAATAATATGAGTGGCACAGAGGATATGGACATGATTCTTAAGAAACTCAAAAGTTTAGGCGCTTTACTTCTCACTTCAAACAATTTATCATTACTCACCAAAACAAATGTTCATACAAAATTTCTGAAATTTTCAATTCTCGGATTGCGGTCCTGCAACCTTATTGAGTTCCCAAATTTCCTACAAAACCAAGATTAATTGCAGGTTTTAGACCTTTCCTCAAACATGATAGCTGGCCCAATACCGGATGGTTTTTGAAATTGAGCATAGATTTTATGTGTACCTTGAACCTTTCCAACAATCTTATAACTGGCTTTGCCCAACACCCTGGTTTTTTTCAATGGAATCGGCTATCCGGTATAGATGTAAGGTCAAATAAGTTGCAAGGACCACTCCCTATTCCTACATTGTCCACCACTACCTATCTAGTTTCACACAATAATCTTATGAGAGAAATTCCACCATCTCTATGCAATTTGAATCAGTTGGGAGTTCTTGATTTGTCTCACAACTTAGGTGGTAGGCTTCCACATTGTT
Source organism: Pistacia integerrima (assembly GCA_026225825.1). Taxonomy (NCBI): domain Eukaryota; kingdom Viridiplantae; phylum Streptophyta; class Magnoliopsida; order Sapindales; family Anacardiaceae; genus Pistacia; species Pistacia integerrima. The sequence goes on along the minus strand of CM047743.1, from coordinate 22,824,224 downwards.
TGGGTAATTTAAGTCATCACCTATCGATACTAAATTTGCAAAATAACAAATTTCATGGAAGGATTCCTCAAAACTTAGTGAACGGGTCCAATTTGAGGATGGTTGATTTAAGCGATAATCAATTACAAGGGAGGATCCCAAGAACATTTGCCAGTTGTACAGAGCTAGAATTTCTTGATCTTGGAAATAACCAAATCAGCGATACTTTTCCATCTTGGCTAGAATCTCTTCCAAAGCTAAAGGTTCTTATCTTGCAATCCAATAGATTGGAAGGTGCAATAAAAGAGTCTGAAACAGATTATGCCTTTCCGGAACTGCAAATTATTGATCTCTCCCATAATAGATTTACAAGTAATCTTCCATCGAAATACTTCCAATCTTGGCATGCCATGAAAATTGTTAGTGCAAGTCCATTAGCATATTTGCAAACGGTAGGATTAGGACAAGTTTCATTAATCACTTATCACGATGAGAGAATTGATCTTTTACCAATGAGTTACAGTTACTCATTGCAGATGAGTACCAAAGGCATAGAGCTGGAATACGGAAAGATTTCAAATCTCTTGACTGCCATTATTTTCTCTAGCAACAAATTTGAAGGAGAGATTCCAACATCCATTGCAAAGTTGAAAGGGCTTCATTTTCTCGTTCTTTCGAACAATAATCTCAAAGGCCCCATCCCACCATCCATAGCAAACCTAACAGCACTGGAATCATTTGATCTTTATGATAGCAACCTCTTAGGATTGATCCCTCTGCAACTACAAGACCTCACATTCCTTTCACACTTCAATGTCCCAAATAACCATCTCAGAGGACTCATACCACAAGGAAAGAAATTTGATACGTTTGAGAATAATTCATTTGAAGGGAACCCAAGATTGTGTGGAAAGCAGATAGGAAAAAAAGTGAAAAGTTTCAGCCCTCAAAGAAAGAAGACGACCATGCTGGCTCCAAGTTTCCATTTGAATTTGGGTGGAAAGTAGTTCTGATGGGGTATGCAAGTGGACTTGTTATTGGAGTGGCTCTTGACCATGCTTTCTCTCCGAAAAAAGAGGAACGGTTTATGAAGATTTTCGGGGAAGAAAGAAGAGGCTCACGAAAAGGAATGTAGTCACTTTATTTCTTTTTTCTTTACAGAGTTAATAAAGGGATAATTAGTTTAAACCCCAGAGGTTTGTCCTAATACAGAGTAAATGTTGCTGTGTTTTCTTCTTGCAGTGGCGATATTTAGTCATCATAAATTCTATGATAGTTTGCTTGAAGCTAAAGCTGTAATCTATGAAGAATCTTAATGGACAGAGAAAACATTACAATATCATTAATTAAATTTAACTGGCTATTTCATTGTTTCGTGATTACTTAAGTCTCGGTCTTGTTGACCTTATTCATTACATCGAGATGTCCATGAAAGGGGAAGAAGAAAGCTCGCAGCTTCACATTTTGACCTATATATGAATGAAGACAATTTCACTCCTCATCCTCTATGAAGAACTTGAGATTTACTATCACAAACTCTTCGGTCCGTACGTCTTCTACATTCTGGATAACCAGACAAAGATGTTATAATATCATAGAGAACTCCAGTGATGAGAATGCTGATCTTTTACCATTGATTTACGGTTTCTCAATGCAAATGCGAACCCAAGGCATAGACTTGGAATATCGAAAGATCTCAAACTTCGTTCGGCAACAAATTTGAAGGAGAGATTCCAACATCCATCGCAAATTTCAAAAGGGCTTCGTTTTCTCGTTCTTTCCAACAATGACCTCAAAGGCCCCATCCCACCATCCATGGGAAACCTAATAGCACTGGAATCCTTGGACCTTTCTAATAACAAGCTCTCAGGATAGATTCCTCAACAACTAGTAGACCTCAAATTCCTTTCATACTTCAATGTCCCAAATCATCTTCTAACATGACTCATACCTTAGGGGATACAATTTGATACATTTGAGAATAATTCTTTTGGTGGGAATCCGAGTTATGCGCAGAGACCTCAAGGAAAGAAGAAGATCCGAGCTCAATATTTTTTCAGCTTTTGTGGTGGGGAAATTTGTTTTGCCGGTTTATGATGTCATTAAACAATAATTAAACGTATAACTAAAGAGCACAAAAAACTGACCATGTCAACAATCAGGAAGAGATGGTTGTCTGATTGGAGAGAGTTGGGCTTGTCCTGCACGTCGGAGCACCGGATTACGGTGTGGCCTCGCTTGGCAAACTCGAAGTGAGCTTGTCCTCGGCCTCTTGCTCACTCTAGTTGTTCCCTGCGTGCATGAACTGTACTTTGTTATGCCGTTAAACATCGTCATCGCTGCTGCCATATGATGTCTGTTTGTACAATCCTCTCCCGACTAAACTTTGTTGAAATATTGGACACGTGTCTTGAGATAGAGATGTACACGTTTACGTTAAACTTAGGATGATAAAATAATAAAAATCTTAATGAAAATTTAAAAATAATAATTAAAAAAAAAGGCTTTATAAGTTTTGAATAAATGGTACAAGAACAATTTGATAATATTTACTCACATATAATATAATAGGTTTTAATGTCTCATTAAGAGTTCATTAACAACGAAAGGTTTGAAAGAAATTTGGTTATTAACAACGAAAGCTTTGAAAGAAATTTGGTTTAATATAGAAACCTTCGTAGAATACAAATATTTTCTTTTTAAAGTAAGGTGTTTAGGACAGTTTGCGTGCATCTTGACTAGTCTCGGTAAGTCATTGTTACAACATCTCACCATCATGATCACCCGTTTTAATTTTAATGTTTATTATAATTGTTAAGCTTAAGGTTGTGAATGGAAGATCAAACTTAGAATATCTTAGGCTGCGTTTGTTTTGATATTTTGAAAATGTCCTATTTCTATCCTTAAAAAAATGCATATTTGTTTTCCTATTCTCAAAATCTTATCCTATAATATTAAGCTATTTTAAACCCTCATAGGTTTGTTAATTTAATTAAATACCCCCAACATTTTTTTTTATAAATTGACAAAAACACCCCTACCTACCCATATTTTTCAAATTCCGACAACCACCATCAAAAGGTGGTTGCAATCTGACGTAATGGCGCATTATCGGTTGGATCTAGCTGGTAGTGCACCAATTGAGTCTTTTCCGACCAAATCTTTGGCCATATCTGGCCGTTAACGATGGCTAATATATGGTCGTTGTTGATGGCCAGATGTGGCTGGATGTGGCTGGATGTGGCTGTAAGTTTGACATTCTTCACAGATGTGGTCGGAAAAGGCCATAGCGGAGTACGACCAGCTAGATTTGACCGATTGTGTGCAATGACACCAGATTCTGGCAAGGGTGGCCAAAATCTGGCAACTGTAGGTGGGCAGGTATGGGTGTTTTCATTTTATAAACTTTTTATTATTGGGGTGTTTAGCTAAATTAACAAACTTATGAGTTTTTTTGTTAATTTTCAAATCATACCTTATAATAATAACTCAATTCAACTTAATATTTCAAAAATACTACTCAAGATGTTTTAAAATCTTATTTATTTATTTTTAAATAAAAGGTCTTTTAACAGCCATTTTGTAACTTTAACTGCCTCTAAGGACCGGTATTTCAAAACCCGCTAAAACATTTTAATTGTGACCACAGATTTTCAATATAAACACCACGTGTATACTCGGCTTTAACCTTTAATTAATGAATAAACTCGTGCAAACAGCTCGCGGTTCTTTCGAGGAAACAATTAAACAAAGCCACCTCAAATCAAAAATCAAAAAATTCAAGTTTAGGTAATTTTCGCAGTGTTATATGATATTTCTTGAATATCCCAGTTGGTATTTCTTACAAGATGTTAATTTTCTTTTGGTTTATTCATTTGCACTCTAACTATTTGTTATTTTGCCCTAGCGAACATAAACCATTTAGTTTTATCATTTAAATGGGTCTACCTGGCCTCAAGATTGAAGCGATAAGTCGTAACTTGAATGAAGTTGATGAAAGATAATGATCTTGATCGTGCTTGTAAATTGTAAGCTTTTTTAGTTTTGGTTTGAAAGAAATTTAATGGTTTATGGATAAAAAGGCTGTAGCCATGGTGGTAAAGTTTCGATCTTTGTCGATAAAAGGCGAATACGAGCCTCTTTTTCGTGGGGTTTCTGGCAAAGTAATGACACTCTTCAGATTGAGGTTATTGTGAAATGGCCGAGAGTCTTTGTCTTTCTCTCTCTCTGTCTCTCTTCGTCTCTCTTTGTATGTATGTGTGATCATGTATGTATATGTACCAAAATGACCTCTTTGCTTCAAATAATTCATTATAAATATCCCAAGTCTCTTTCTCTTTCTTCAGAGGTGAATGCAATGAGCCAATGAGGCTGTGATGAAGTTTTATGGCTTTGAGTTGGGCTCTTTCTTGGAGAACCGTTTCTTGGCGGGCAACCTGGATACATCTCCATGACAGTTGCAGCCATTGAACTCCTCAAGGGTTTTCACTTTCAAGTTGTGTCCACTCAAAGTTGAATCCCAACCTCTATTTCTGCTCCCACTACCTATTTTTGAATTCTAAGTTAGATTAAGCTTGGAAAGGGAATAAACTTATCAAGTTTTCTATATCAAAATCCAATCTTTCTAACACATGGGTGGGAAAAAGTCATTTACTCTTAATTCATAATGGTGAGACGGCTTCCTGAGCAATCAAGAGGAAAGGAACTCAAGACTTCTTGACTTGAGTGATACATTCAAATGTCTTTATTACCCCACATGACCACCCAAAGGTGGTTAATCATAGTTTAGAAAGGTTAACTTATACACATAAAATGGTAAAACCAACCCTTTGGACATGTTTTTCATTTATTTATAAAAATTGAAAGCAATGTTGTGTTGTTTAATACACTTTTTAGCAAATTTTTAAATATAATAAACTCAAGAAGTCGGCCTAAGTGTCAAAGAAGGTTTTGACACCATAAAGCCACCCAACATATTTGTGACTTATTTAAAATATTAGACTTGTAGGGTGCTCAATGGGTCTAGTCATTAAAAAAAGGAATTTTTTTTTTTTAACATATAATTGTAATTTGATCTTTACTAATAATGTGTTACACTAATTTATATCAAGCATATATTTTAGAGCAATGCTAGTTTTACAAAGACACATACAAAGACAATTCTCACCCTTGGTTTTCTGACTTCTCTCTCTCTCTCTCTCTCTCTCTCTCTCTCTCTCTCTTTTTCTGTTTTTTCTTTGTTTTTTTTTTCTTGTTGATGTCACTTTGTAGCCCTCTTTGTATAGGTCTTTGTAAGGATATCATTTTTCTATATTTTATCATCTTCCAAAAAAATTAAAAAACTCAAATTTATTTTCATTTTCATTTGTTATCCATAGTATTGTTAAATATATAATGGCACTAAACAGATGATGAAGAAAGCAATGCTTGCCACTTTCACTGATGAACAAAGTAATGCTTGCCACGCTATGAAAGGTGGTTTGTAAAAAATATGAAAGAAAGAACAAGAGAAGAAGTTATAAGACTGTATTATAGAGTAATTTGATGTAGGGTTCGAGTACAGTGTCTCGAAAGGATTGGTGATACAACATTTGAACAGTAATACATGAATCATTCTTTTCTATTGCTCACAATCGTTTGTTGTTATCAATCCATCATAGTACCAATCACCGTTCATCTTAATGTGAATCGCTCATCCCCTTCTTGAAACAAACCAGAAAATATAAGACAAAATAAAATTAATTTCATTCATGTATGATCAAATTTGAAGAAGAAGAAACAAAATTACCTCTAACCAACATTGCAAGTAGTAATCCCGAGTTGCCTTCTCATTCTCATCTTTCTCAACACAAAGCTGCTCCTTCAGATCACCCTTCTTCCCCGAACCAAAGCTTCAATTAATCATTTCAATCCAACTCCGGACTTGCCAAATCAAGCAAGAAAAAAAGAAAAGCGAGCACTAACAATAGTTGATAATACTTCTTACATTGTGTCTTCACCAATGCCACATAGATTAATGCCTAAAAACAAGCCGTAGTCGAACCAAATTGCAGTCGATGCCATCTTCACACTTCTTTCATGCAAACCAAATATCGTCCAGACATACAAAGCTAAGAAAACAAGAACTCTAGGCATCTGTATTTTCTGCACACCAAGAGATGGTGCAAGTATATAAAAACTTGCAATGTACCTATAATCTGGCCATCAAAATGTAGTATAAATACATAAATAAATCATAGAAAATTCTTTAAAGAAACTGCTCCACCAAACATTTTTCAAAGTGAATTTCTTTTGTTTGAGAGAAAGTGCCACTTGAGTGAGCTCTCTCTTGATGAAGGAAAGCTTCACGAAAATGGTGGATGCTCTTATTGATCCATGAAATTCAAGATTGGAATCACTGATACATATTTGGAGTCCATGAGTGGAACCTCTGGTTGATCTTTGGAACCCATGCGAACGGTTGGGAAATAGTATGAATGTATGCAACTAGTAGGTGATTCGGATATTTAGAATCAACCCAAGGGTAAATTAGTAATAACACAATATAACCAACGCAAGGGTAAATTGGTAATACCAAAACAGAACCAAGTTCTAGTAGGAATAAATACATCAGATCAATTCACAAAAGTTTTTGGGAATCTGGAATTTATGAAATGAGGGGTGGGACTGGAACTTGCCATTTCGGAAAACCTTGGGCGGGAACATGTCGTTTACTTTATACTTGGGCAAGGGACCGGTCCTTTCATGGGCCCAAGCTCGGGCCTGGGCTTGGGAGGGGCGGTCCCAAATGGGACCAGCCGCCCTCCCAGCCCATGAGAAAAATCAGGGACCGGACCTGGTGCCAGGCCTCGGCTTGGGGACGGTCCCATAGGCCCAAGACCGGTCTTAGGACCAGTCCCATGGGGTTTGGAAAATTTTATTTTCCCCCCTCAATTTTTTTTATATTTGAGGGCAAAACGAAATTTTATAGGGGGTTTTTAGTATTTTTTAGGGGTTGATTAGTAAGTTTCTAAAAATTTAATTAATTTTAAAAAAATAATAAATTAATAGTTAATTTTAATTTTTAACATAAATATAATATTCACATTTCACACATTCACGCTTCACAAATAAACAATTAAATAATTTTTTTTATTAAATTATTCATCTTCAATTTCATCGTCAACACTAGTTACATTATTCAAATCTGTATTCCTAAAGAGTTCGAGTAGTTCGGGATCTTCAGGGTGCTGTTGTAGTCTTCTTTCTCCATGAGTCCAATCTCGTAAACACGTTATCACTTCAATCATCTCATCGGTTAAAGAACATCTTCTGTCTTCAACAATCCGACCACTCGTTGAAAATGTTGACTCGGATGCAATTGTAGAAACCGGCACAGATAAAATGTCACGTGCCATTTGGGATATAATGGGGAATTGACTTTCTTGTTGGTTCCACCATTGAAGAATATCCATGTCAAGTTGCTCCTTCATCATCATAAAGGTCAAGTCCACCTGTAGGTAGCGAGTCATCTCATTTGGTCTATGTATGTACGAGCTGGAGCTTCGCCACGTCCCACATACGCCCACTTGCTCGATCCTTGAGGGGGGGCTACATCAAGGTCCTGATCGCCTCTCCTAGACGTTCCACTTCCACTTCCACTTCTACTTCCATTGTATCTGTTCTCATATAAAGAAAAAAGTCTATCCAATTTGTGTTTAAAGTCAGCCAAATAAGACGTATAATCATGTCCTAAATAATGGCCTAACTCAGTGATTACACCGTTAACTACGGATAATTTAAACCTAGGATCTAGAAAAAGGCCTAATCCATATAAGAATGGAATATCTAACCAATATCTCTTATATTTTTCTTCCATGCTTGAAACAATTTCACTAAAAATGTTATCATGTCTATATTGATAAAAAGTTTTAGCAATTTGAACTAAAATATCTAACACTAAATTAATAGTTGGATAATAAATACCACTTAATGTATTAGTAGCATCATAAAAAATTTTAAGAAATAAATAAAACAGTTCACAAACAGTCCAATCATCATAGTTGACAACTTCCTCTGGATAGTTCTTTCGGTTGATGAAATCTGTAATTTGTTTCGCGGTTGGCAAAGCTTTTTCCAACATCAAGTAGGTAGAGTTCCAACGGATAGGCATGTCTATACATAACTTCAAAGGTCGAACCGGTGGGTCCTCTTGCTTACAATATTTGACGTACTCCTGCCATCTATTATTGCTACCGCCGACGATAAATCTGATAGCTCTACGCACCCTCTCAATCCTTGAATGTATAGCATCTAAACCTGCTTTAACTATCAAATTGATGATGTGACAAGCACATCTCTGGTGATAAAATTTGCCTTCACCAAGCGGATCCAATTTCTTTTCAAATAAAGATATTGTCGCGGTGTTAGCAGCTGCATTATCAAGCGTTAGCGCTACAACTCTATCAGTTAATAAATATTCTTGCAAAACTTCAAGAATCGTAAAATAAATAGTTTCAGCACTATGTTTTTCATATAATGGTTTAAAACCTATCAATTTTTGTTGTAAACCCATATGTCTGATGTAAGTGCAATAGATATATTCCTAAAATTTTGAAATTCATTTTTAAGTTTATTATTTATTTTGTTATAAAGTTTTAGTATATCTCTTCTACTTGTAGTTCTACTAACAGGGGTATATGCTGGACAAAATGCAGTTTTAACCATATGAACAAAAAAAGGATTTTCAGATAAACAAATGGGAGAGTCTGTAGCAACTATATATCTTGCTATTTCCTCTCGTGCAACATGTGTATTGTATTGCCATGTTGAGAGAGTTGAGGATTGTGGATTAAAATTAAGTTGAGTTTGAATTTGTCTACCTGATCTGCTTGAAGATGCATTTATTTGGGGATGCTTCTTCTCTACGTGTCGTCGCATCGTCGAAGTCCCTTTCTCAGCCCTAATAATGGTTCCACATAAATTACATATCCCACACGATTCTTCCCCCTCCCCATTTGTCTTTGGCCGTTTTGATTTGGTGAAGTATCGCCAGACATCGGACACGACCCTCTTTGACAGTCGCGGGGGTTGGGCTATGTCCGTGCCCGTTGACTCGCAGCTCACATGTGTTTGGCTACACCTTGTCCCGGCCGAATGTGGTTGTGGAATTACAGCTGCATCCTCTGGAGGAAATGGTGAAAATGGATTGAAGGCTTCAATTTCTTCGGTGGATGGAACGTAAAACTCATTTGGGGAAGACATTATAAATTTATGATAAAATAATAAATAATTAAAATGAAAAGAAATTAAATAATAATGTGAAATTATGATGATATTGAAAAATAGAAAAAAATTTGAATAATATAAATAAATAATATAAATAAATTATAAATATAAATTGAATGAGAAATTGATTGGAGATTTGGAGTAGAGAGATTGAGAGAATGAAAGAATGAGAGATTGATTAGTGTGAAAAAAATTAAAGGTTTTAGGGTTATTTATAGTGTAGATGTGGGGGGGAAAATGAAAAAAAAAAACTTAAATTATATAAATAATAAATGTAATCATATCGGGCCATCATGGATCGCCAACGGTTATTTTTTTTTTAATAAATTTTATAAAATTTTATTTTAATCCTTAAATTTATACTTATTTTAGGGGGTTTAATGTAATTTTACAAAGAATTAAATTGATAAAAGACAAAAAAAAGTTTGGGCCCAGGCCTGGGACCGGGCCTAGGCCCGGGCCTTGGAGGAGGGCCCGGTGGAGAGCCCGAGTCCTCCTCCTTAGGCCTGGTCCCGTTTTGGGACCAGGCCTCCTAGGACCGATCCTCCCAAGGACCGGTTTTTAGACCTGGGCTTTTGGGCCCGGTCCCAAATGCCCAGCTCTAGTTTACTCTTCCAAACTCATTACTTTTAAGAATGAGGCTTTGCTCTCGAAGGGTCATTGTCCCTTCCTTTGACTAGTCTGAAGCCGTGATTTACACCGGCAAGGATACCCACCATCCCCAACAGCAAGGATACCACTCTCGGCCTTCCCAACACAACAACAACACGCTCTGACCTCTCTCTCTCTCTCTCTCTGTGATGAGGCTGTGATGATGACGCTGTTTTCTATGTGAAATGATCCGACGGTGGGGAATCTTTGCTCGTCATGGCGTGGCAGCTTCTGGGTATTTTTTGAGAAGTGCTCGTTCTTTGCAGCCATGTTGGTAATGTTTCGATCTTTGTCGATAAAAGGCGAATCGAGCCTCTCTTTTTCTCGTGGTCTCGGCAAAGTAATGACACTCTTTAGATTGAGGCTGTTGTGAAATGGCCGAGAGTCTCTTCTTCTAATTCATCATAAATCTCCCAAGTCTCTCTCTTTTTTCAAAGGTGAATGCGATGAGGTGTGATGAAGTTTTCTGGCTTTGAGTTGGGCTCTTTCTTGGCACCCTTTTCTTGGCGTGGCAACTCGGATATATCTCATGTTGCAGCCATTGAACTCCTCAACCTCAAGGGTTTCACTTTCAACTTGTGTCCACTCAAAGCTGAATCTGAGCCTCGATTCTGGTCCCACTACCTATTTTTTGTTTTTGTTTTTTCGTTTTGTTGAGCCAAAATGGCATTGTGGTTGTGAACATGGATACATTTTTACAGGCACTTGCAATGTGAAATTGATTTGCCACAACTCGAAGCATTGTCACATTAGACCCAAAAATTTAGTCTAATGTTGGAGCAAATTGGAATGGAGATCGATATCGCAGATGTTTTTGGAGCTTAATCTCGAAAAAAATGTTGGTCAATAAATGTATTAAGTTAAAGAGGCATATTACCTTTATGGTTTGCATAGATATAAGGCATCATTCCAGGATTCCATTTCCTAGTACTATGACAAAAATGAATACCTCCCGAAGAGGGCAATGGGCATAACAAAAACTAAAATAAAGTTTTCATCCCTCAAAGAAAGAAGAAGATCTTGCGCTCCAAATTTCTATATGAATTTGGTTGGAAAATGGTTACGATCGGGTGCTTTCGCGAAAAATAGAAGGAATGGTTTATGCGAGGAAACTCATTAAAACAATCACAGAATATAATTAGCTTTATTTCTTTTTCGCGAGAGTTAATCGGCGTATCCAGCTTGCTATATGATGTCTGTTTATACAATCCTCTTCCAACTAAACTTTAGTTGAAAAATTATGTTTCGCGCTTTATACAGTGCAAGCCCGTTAAATAGATTGGACACTTGTCTTGGGATGGAGCTGTGCATGTTTATGTTAAGTTAACCTTAAGATGATAAAATAATTAAAATCTGAAGTCTTATCATTAACGACAAAATCTTATTAACGACCATTTGCGACTTTATCTGGCGGCCTTTAAGGACTGCTATTTCAAAACCGCTAAAACATTATACGTGTGATTACAGATTCTCAGTATAAACGCCATGTATATTCTCGGCTTTAACCTTTAATCAATGAATAAACTTGTGAAAACAGCTCGCAGTTCTTTCGAGGAAACAATTAAACAGAGCTAGCTCAAATCAGACATCAAAAAATTCAAGTTTAGGTAATTTTCGCAGTGTTAATTTACATTTCTTATATCTCCCAGTTGGTATTTCATACAGGAAGTTTATTTTCTTTTGGTTTGTTTATTTGCACTCTAACTGTTTGTTATTTTTCCTCAGTGAACAAAACCATTTAGTTTTATCATTTAAATGGGTCTACCCAGGCCTTAAGATTGTTCCTTTTGTAATCGCGCAATTTATTGAACTGACAGAAGTGCTGTAACTTGAATAAAGTTGATGAAAGATAATGATAGATTGTTCATTTAGCATAACTTTTGTAAATTGAAAGCTTTGTTGACATAAATTTAATGCTTTGAAAGTTCATCGAAAGTACTTTATCAATGGCCTCGAAGGTTAGTTCTGATACGAACGGCAGGCGGGTTTTCGAGATTCTACATCAACTAGTTTTTGTGTATCTAGGATGATGGCAAATGGACCATCTTTTGTGGGATGAATAACTGATTGTTATGTTTCCTTTTTCTGATAATTATATGTGCATTGTTGTAGCTTTGTATAAATGCTGCTGATATTTTATCATGATATGGTTGGATTAGTGAATGGTAGAAGATGGCTAGAGAAAATGTCACACTAATGTGTTACTGGAATGGGAGGATAACAAATGGAGCACAAGGCATTACTTATGAAGGTGCTGTCCCAAAGCCTACCAGGGTTAGCTACAAAACAACGCATAATCGATTCTTGGAAAAGATGTATGAGATTCTTTGGGTTTGACAGGCAACACATTAAAATGAAGATCATATGCAGGTATCCAGCTTGTCGGGAATTCATACCTGTGCCCATCGTTGATGATGAGTCTTTAGATATTGTATTTGATGTGGCACGAAAGCCTGGAACAAATTGTTTGGAATTGTATTTGGAAAGAGAACCAGCAAGCAAAGATAGCCAAGTAAATATTACAACACAAATCCATGTGGATAATTATGTCACAACGTCGGTCTTCAATGATAATCAGGTAAATATACATAAATTTCTTCATGTCATAGGATTAATTTTCTTTTCTTTAAAGTAAGAGTTGTGACAATTCTTTATACAGATAGTAGTAGATGGGGACAAATGTAATGCCAACCCTGATACCTTTTTAGACCCGGGGCCAAGTGACAAGTCTGTGCTTGTGTTGCAAGACCAACATAGATCTGAAGCCATATGGGCAGGGGAGGTTAGTATCACTTCATTCTCTAGCCATCTGTAGTAGTGATTGGTTCAATACAAAATAAGTGAAGAAAAGTGAACTCAGTGCAGTACTTTGATTGCAGGACCCTGGTGTCTTAACATGTAGACAAAGATTGGGTACAATGATGCGGGAGTGGCGATTGGATCACCGTATTCGTCATTTTGTTGTTGAGGCTGGGTTCTATGGGGTATACAGAATTGGTTTTATTCAACTTGACTGGCCCTTGGTCACTACATTGGTTGAGAGATGGAGACAAGAGACACACACCTTTCATTTTGCTGTGGGTGAGAGTACTATCACGCTACAAGATGTAGCAGTGTTGTTAGGCCTTCGTATACATGGTTATCCAGTGATTGGTAGTGCTGACCTCCAGTGGGACGACCTCTGTGAAGAGTTTTTAGGAGTGAGACCAGATCCTAGTGTTCTTCATGGTTCCACCCTAAAGCCTAGATGGTTACGAGGCCATTTCCAGTGTCTGCCTTTTAGATGCGATGTCAAGTAATATGCAAGCATATGCTAGGGCATATATCTTAGGCTTATTGGGGTCTCTCTTTGCAGATAAATCTGGTTCGGATGTGCAATTGATATTTTTACCTCTTCTAAGGGATTTTAAGTATGCAGGGAAATTTAGCTGGGGGAGTGCTATACTAGCCTACCTTTATCGTGAACTCGCAGTCTAATAAGAAGGGGCCAAGAAATTTCTGGTCCTCTAATGTTGTTACAGGTATGTATACTAAAATATTCTTTCAAGTCTAACATATAAAGCATAATAATATTTTTTCTCTTGATATTATATAAATTCCTATTCCTATAGTTATGGGCATGGGAGCGTTTGCATATTGGTCGCCCTGAGAGATTTGTTGCCCAAGAGCAGGATCTAGTTGTTCCAGATGGTGAAGTCAGAAAGAATAAGGTGCAAGTTTCTGAAGTTGAGATGGTCAATCAGGAGACATTACCTGCCGATCCATTAGGATACAGGTAGCATAGCTTACTATTTCATTAATATGTGCTTTTCAATATACTTAGTTGTCTTAGAACTGTTTTCTTCTCGAACAGGTGGAGGTGTCCTGTCATCCGCAGAGATAACCCTCAGAGGGCATTGATATTTTATCGAGACCAGCTTGATCAACAAACATATGATCAGGTTTACTTTTGACTCTGTGTTCTTTTATTATCTTGTTCATTTGATGAGATGCACATGGTTGTGCTACCACCTATTTTTAAGTGGAACTTCCCTTTCAAAATTCAGATGATATGGCAGCCATACACGTCTGAGTTACTTGTGTCCCCAACAGATGTATGTGTTAGAGACCAGCATGTGTGGAGGACAATTGCTCCACTTATCTGCTTTGATATTGTTGAGTGGCATTGTCCTGATAGAGTTTTACGCCAGTTTGGTCTCAAACAAGGAATTCCTGTGCAGTGTGATACTGAGGTGAAAATCCATGCAATTGATAGACGGGGTAGACATCATTGCAATTGGAAGGCATATCATCAACAATATATTAAGTTATGGGCATCTCGGGAGAAGAGTATAGTTACCGCTGAGCCTGAGGAGAGCACTATGGATTATCATGATTCGTACATGAAGTGGTACTGAAGCATAACTCGTCGTTTGATTACCCCACTCACTCAAAGACCTCATAAGCGAATTCAGCCTACTGGTGGGATGTCACATTTACTAGTAAGTTATTTAACTATTGATCTTGTATTACTTATTGGTCAATATTGATTGGATTTCTATGTTTGGAATGGAAGGTCCATAGCTTGACAAATATTCATAATCAATGCACTGCAACCCTTAGTACTTTTACCAGTGAAAGTGCTATGCAGTCATTGACAAATATCCGGATTACATGCACTCATGTATTGCAAATGATTGGGGAGATTCGACACCTTGAGACAGTACCAGCACCTACCATAACCATGGCACCACCATCTCCTTCACAAGCTAATGATATGGAGGGGCTACCACTTCTAATAGCACAAATGCCAACCAAAACTAAATCTCTGTCAGTGAGAGGGCGAGGCAGAGCCAAAGGTCGAGGTATAGCACTTGGCACACAACAAAAGGCAATGGAACCAGTAATAACATTGCAACATTCATCCCCACAAGTGGTGGTAGCATCGCTCACAACTCCATCACAAAATAATGATATTCATATAGAGGAGCCTTCAACTCTCAATTTGGGACGGTCGCGACACCGCAGAGTCAATGCATCCACTCGAAGGTGAGACAACAACAGAGAAAGTGCCACTTTATCCACACTGTGATTATGAGGAGTCACCATGTCTCACTCAAGTCGAGTCTAGCCATGTAACTAGACATAAGAAGAAGCCTAAGGTCCTTTGATGTTGCTGATGATCAAAGTCTTCTATGTTGACACTTCTTGTTCCTTGAACCTTGTGAATATGAAAGAACCGTCATTAACTTTTAGGATTGAAGTTTTTCAAGATTTTTAACATCAGGGTTTATTTGGTACTTCTCAAATATGTTTATAAATAGTGTTGCAAAAGTTCAAGATTCTACCTTATATTTTATTGATTCTCTCGCAGAGTATGATGTGTTGAAAAATTAGAATAGAAAAGTCTTATAACTGTAAATTTTTTCTCTCTTCTGATTGATTCCATCTATTATTGGAAATATAGTCTCTAATGAACTTGAAATCTGACTTTGCTGCCTCGTAAATGGTTTTTGGATTCAAGCATGGAATCATTCGTAATTTTGAACCTAGGTGCAATTGAGTTGCAACTTGCAAGGACCACTACTTGTTCACTTTACTTCTATTGTGCAGCCACTGTGTCATGATGATGAGGGTTCTTCCTTGTTACAATTCAAGGAGAGCCTAATTATCAATAAGTTTGCTTGTTATCATCTTCGGCATTCTTTTCTTGTAAGAAAATAGGAAGGGCTTATGATGATTTTTGAGAGGAAGCTCATGAAAAAAATAAAGAGAAACAGAGTTCACAGAAACGGAATGTATTATGATTTTTTTTTTTTTTTTTTTAAACAAAAATTAGGAATCCTTGTCATTGAGCTCGTTCTTATCAAAAGAAAGTTTCATGAAAAGTGAAGGAAGCTCTTTTCAATC
>CM047743.1:22773947-22808338 GCA_026225825.1 Pistacia integerrima | reverse complement strand
TGAAAATGAAATATATTGTCAAGCATGAATGTGGCAATCACAAATGGCATTGAATAGATGATGAAGAAAGCAATGGCTTGCCACGCGATTTGTGAAAAACCTAAAAGAAAGAATAAGAGAAAAAGCTACAAGACTATATATCATACAATAATTTGATGCAAGGTCCAGTACAGTATCTCGAAAGGATTGGTGATAAGGGCAATACTACATTTACAATCCAATTTAAAAGATTTTATTTCGCAATTTCGACGTGACAGTTCACAATTAGCCAGCTCGTAATAGATCCGATCTGCCCAATTACGAGTTATCGCCAGGGCCGTCTCAAGAACATTTGTGGCCCTAGACAAGAATTACTTTGGGGGCCTTCTAATAATATAAGCGTATATTAAAAAAAAGTTATTTCAAATTTATTTTCTTGCCTTTTGAGAAGATGTAAAATCATTAGAAGAGGTGGACGGTGATCGACAGGCTAATTGGGTCAGGTTGGTGGGGGGTTTTGGGGAGCAGATGTTGGAGAAGCGATGGGTGTGAAATAGGTAATTTCCAAAGCCTGGATTAGCCAAAAAAGGCTTGAGAAGTCACAACCTAAAATGTATCGGTGGCCGGCGATTTGACGGAGTAAACGGATGAGGTATGATAGGGATTTTGGTGAGAGGATTGAGGGGAGGAAGATGGTGGTGTCGGGGAAGGCCAACAACGCCGGGTACATGCTGAAAAGGCTGGAAATGGCTCTCGTGTGCGGTGGAGTTGGGTTATGAGATTTGTAAAAAATCGGTTAAATAGAGGGCTATCAAGGCTAGAAAAACACTTGGGAAAATGGTACAGTGATGATTCCAGTCAATTTGGGTGAGAAAATTGATGGGAATCAGCTCCAAACGGCTAGTGGCAAAAGAGGGGTAGAGATGATTTATGTGAATGTCGAAATTTGGGATGGAATTGGGGTTGGGTCATTTGAGACATGTAAATGACTATTTTAGCTTTTTATTGTTAAAAGAAATTCAATGTGTTAATTTAGGGGTATAAATTGGAATAGATGAATCTAGAGGTACAAACTTACTATTTCATCAAACTTTGGGTGAGAATATATATAAAAAGTTTATAATAAATTTAGGTCTTTTTAACTTTTTTTTTTCCTTTGGCCTGAATAAAAAATAATACACCATTTTTATTTTTGTAATATATTAAAAAAATTATAAAAAATTTGGGCCCCTATTTTTGGGGGGCCCTAGGCAAGTGCCTCACCTGCCTACCCCTTGAGCCGGGCCTGGTTATCGCATCGGGTTTGTGAAAGAAAATTTGAACAATAATGCATTAGTCATTCTTTTCCATTTTTCATAATCCTTTGCAATTATCAGTCCATCATAATAACAATCACTGTTCACCCCTACAAACTATCATTTGCTCACTAGCTCATCTTAATGTGAATGACTCTTTACCATTACAATCATTACTATCATCTTAATACCAATCACCTTCGCTATAATGTATTCATGTTATATTGAAGTGGTACTTTCCATTTAAGAACAGGAAGACATTGCTTCAGATTCTGATCCTGTTGATTCAGATCCAGTCCCTCATCCTGTTCTTGAAACAAACCAGAAAAAATAAGACAATTTCTTTCATTTATGATCAAATTTGAAGAAGAAGAAACAAAATTACCTCTAACAAACATTGCAAGTAGTAATCCCAAGTTGCCTTCTCATTCTCATTTTTCTTAACATCAAGCTGCTTCTTCTCAGATCATCCTTCTTTCCTTGAACAAAAACTTCGATTAATCGTTTCAATCAAACTCCAGACCAGCCAAATCTCAAGCAACAAAGAAACAAAATTGACAACTAACAATAGTTGATAATACTTCTTCCATTGTGTCTTCGCCAGTGCCACACAAATTAATGCTTAAAAACAAGCCATAGTCGAAAACCAAATTGCAAACGATGCCATCTTCACACTTCTTTCATGCAAACCAAAGATAGCATAAATATTAAACACATGGCTGCACACCATTTTTTGCACACCAAGCGACAGTAGAAATATTAAACACATGGCTGAAAATTCTCAGTTCCAAACAATTTAAAAACCTGCAATGTACCTACAATCTGGACATCAAGATGTAGTATAAATATAAATAAACCACTGAAAATTCTTCAAAGAAACCGTTCCACAAAACATTTTTCAAAGTGAGAATTTCTTTAGTTTGAGAGTAAGTACCGCTTGAGTGAGCTCTCTCTTGTCAAAAGAAAGCTTCACGAAAAGAGTTGGAAGCTCTGATTGATCCATGAAAGTCAAGATTGGAATCACTGATTCATCTTTGGAATCAAAGAGTGGAATCTCAGGTTGATCTTTGGAACTCATTGGAACAGTCGGGAAATAGTATGAATGTATGTAACTAGTAGGTGACTAGATATTTAGAATCGACCCAAGGGTAAATTGGTAATAACAGAATAGGAAAGCAAGGGTAAATTGGGAATTCCATACAAGAACCAAGTTCCCAGTAACAATAAATACATCAGACCAATTCTCGAAAGTTTTTGGGAATATGGAATTTATGAAACCAGGATGGGACTGGGAACTTGCCATTTCGCAAAACCTTGGGTGCGAACATGTTGTTTACTCTTCCAAACTCATTAGTTTAAGAATGAGGCTTTGCTCTCAAAGGGTCATCGTCCCTTCCCTTTGATTCGTAAGTGGAGCCAGTGATTTACACCAGAAAGGTTACCCCATCACCAATAGCAACATTACCATTCTCAGCTTCCTAACACAAACAGAACACGCTCTGATGTCTCTCTCTTTCTGTCTCTGTGACGAGGCTGTGATGATGACGGTGTTTTCCATGTGAAATGATCCGACGGTGGGGAATCTTTGCTCATCATGGCGGGGCGGCTTCTGGGTATTTTTGAGAAGTGCTCGTTGATGCATCCATGGTGGTAAAGTTTCGATCTTTGTCTGATAAAAGGCGAATCTGAGCCTCTTTTTCTTTGGGGTTTCTGGCAAAGTAATGACACTCTTTAGATTGAGGCTATTGTGAAATGGCCGAGAGTTTCCGTCCGTCTTTCGCTCTCTCTCTCTCTCTCTCTCTCTCTCTGTATGTATGTGTGATCATGTATGTATATGTACCAAAATGACCCTTTTGCTTCAAATAATTTATCATAAATATCCCAAGTCTCTCTCTCTTTCTTCAGAGATGAGTGCAATGAGGCTGTGATGAAGTTTTCTGGCTTTGAGTTGGGCTCTTTCTTGGAGACCCATTTCTTGGCGGGGCAACCCGGATACATCTCCATGTTGCAGCCATTGAACTCACTTTCAAGTTGTGTCCACTCTAAGCCGAATCTGAGCCTTGATCTCTGCTCCCACTACCTTTTTTTATTATTTTTTTTTTATTATGATTTGTTGGGAAATTGGATTCTAAGTTGACTAAGCTTGGAAAGTGAATGAACTTATCAAGTTTTCAAATCCAATGTTTTCAACATATGGGTGGGAACATGCTGTTTACTCTTAATTGATCATAAATATCCCAAGTCTCTCTCTCTCTTTGTTCAAAGGTGAATGCAATGAGGCTGTGATGAAGTTTTCTGGCTTTGAGTTGGGCTCTTTCTTGGACACCCGTTTCTTGGCGGGGCAACCCGGATGCATCTCCATGTTGCAGCCATTGAACTCCTTAACCTCAAGGGTTTCACTTTCAAGTTGTGTCCACTCAAAGCTGAATCTGAGCCTCGATTTCTGCTCCCACAACTTTTTTTTTTTTTTTTGGTTTTTAGTCGTGATTTGTTTTTCTTTTTTGTTTTGTTGGGATATTGAATTCCAACTTGACTAAGCTTGGAAAGTGAATCAAAATCTAATCTTTCCAACATATGGATGAAATCTTTTCAGGACTCGAGCTGATCCCAGAAAGTTTTACTTTGGATTCTCAGTTTGAGCCAAAATGGCATTGTGGTTGTGGACATGAATACATTTTTACAGGCGCTTGCAACGTGAAATTGGTTTGCCACAACTCCAAACATTGTCACATTTTACAGCCAAAATGTTGGACGAAATTGGAATGTAGATCAGATACTGCAGATGATTTTGGAGCTTAATCTTGAAAAAATAGCTTCTGATAAAAAGCAGAGAAGTCCTGGTAGATTTGTAATATGAATACCTCTATGCTTTGCATAGAGATAAGGAGGCATTCCAGGATTCCATTCCCTAGTACTATGACCAAAATGAATAACTCCCCGATCAGGGCAATGGGCATAACAAAAACTAAAATAAAGTTTCAGCCTGAAAGAAAGAAGAAGATCCTGCAGGCTCGAAGTTTCTATATGAATTTGGTTGGAAAATAGATCTGATAAGGTATGGAAGTGGGTTAGTCATTGGGTCAGATTGTTGGTTTAGGCCTAGTGAGGCTGAGGGCTGGGTCAGGCCTGATGAAGCTGAGGTTTGATCGTTTGGGGTGGATTATCTGTGGGCTTATTTTGGACTTCTGATTGTGGGCCGGTTAGGCCTTGTTCTTGTTCTGGAGTTGTTGAAAGCTGGTTTGTGGAGTGGTTGAAAGCAGAGAAATTCAGAATACTGTGTGCATTGCATTCTGTACAACGTCTAATTTATACAGGAAAAGAATAAGCAATAAAGGAAATACAATATCTCATGATATTATCATAATGTTGTAATAGTAGTAAATCAGGAAAAAATCAATGGAGAAATTCTGAATATTTGATTGGAATATTTCATATTCCATCGGGTAGAAATAGTAGTAAAAGATCAAATATGCTAGATCAAATATTAGCATTCCATATTCCATGGGTAAAAAATTAAAAACATGTCTGAAAATTCTCAGTTTTGAACTATAACACAATAGAACCAACACAAGGGTAAATTGATAATAACACAATAGAGCCAGCACAAGGGTAAATTGGGAATACCAAACCAGAACCAAGAAACCAAGTTCCAGTAAGGATACATACATCAGACCAATTCACGAAAGTTTTTGGGAATCTGGGATTATGAAACCAGGGGTGGGACTGGGAACTTGCCATTTCGCAAAACTTGGATGGGAACATGTCGTTTACTCTTCCAAACTCATTAGTTTAAGAATGAGGCTTTGCTCTCAAAGGGTCATCGTCCCTTCCCTTTGATTCGCCAGTGAAGCCAGTGATTTACACCAGTAAGGTTACCCACCATCACCAATATCCCAAGTCTCTCTCTCTTTCTTCAAAGGTGAATGCAATGAGGCTATAATAAAAAACAGGGGAGAAGCAGAGGAAGAGATGGTTGTCTGAGTTAAGGAATTCTGATAGGAGAGAGTTGAGCTTATCCTGCATGCCGGAGCACCCGATTACGGTGTGGCCTCGCTTGGCAAACTCTGAAGAGTCTGAAGTGAGAGCTCGTCCCAGCCTCTTACTCACTCTGGTTGTTCGTACTGTGCATGAACCGCACTTTGTTATGTCGTTAAACGGCGTCATCGCTGCTGCCATATAATGTCTATTACTCTGTTTGCACAATCCTTGCCCGACTATTAACGGCCATTTTGCGACTTCAACTAGCGGTCTTTGAGGACCGGTATTTCAAAACCGCTAAAACATTATACGTGTGACTACGGATTTTCAATATAAACGCCACGTGTACACCCGACTTTAACTTTTAAGCAATGAATAAACTCGTGAAAACAACTAGCGGTTCTTTGGAGGAAACAATCAAACGGAGAGGAACTGAAGTATCAAAATTACTAGCTCAAATCAAACATCAAAAAATTCAAGTTTAGGTAATTTTCGCAGTGTTAGATTATACTTTCTTGTATATCCCAGTTGGTATTTCCTAGGAGAAGTTAATTTTCTTTTTGTTTGTTCATTTGCACTCTAATCGTTTGTTATTTTGCCTCAGTCAACAGAAACCATTTAGTTTTATGATTTTATCATTTAAATGGGTCTTACCAGGCCTCAAGATTGTTCTTTTTGCAATGGCGCAATTTTTTGAACTGACGGAAGTGTTGTAACTTGAATAAAGTTGATGAAAGATAATGATCTTGATTAGCATATCTTTTGTAAATTGTAAGCTTTGTTGAAAGAAATTTAATGGTTTGAAAGTTCATCCAAAGCACTTTATCAATGGCCTAGAATGTTACTTCTAATACGAATGGTAGGCGGGCTTTCGATAAGATTCTAAATCAACTAGTTTTTGTGTATCTAGGATGATGGCAAATGGACCATCTTTTGTAGGATGAATAACTGATTGTTCTGTTTCCTTTTTCTGATAACTATATGTGCATTGTTGTAGCTTTGTAAAGACGCTATTGATATTATATCATGATATGGTTGCATTAGTGAATGGTAGAAGATGACTAGAGAAAATGTCACACTAATGTGTTACTGGAATGGGAGGATAACAAATGGAGCACAAGGCATTACTTATGAAGGTGCTGTCCCAAAGCCTACCAGGGTTAGCTACGAAACAACGCATAATCAGTTGCTGGAAAAGATGTATGACATTACTGGGTTTGATCGGCAACAGATTAAAATGAAGATCATATGCAAGTATCCAGCTTGTCGGGAATTCATACCTGTGCCCATCACTGATGATGAGTCTTTAGATATTGTATTTGATGTGGCACGAAAGCCTGGAACAAATTGTTTGGAATTGTATTTGGAAAGAGAACCAGCAAGCATAGATAGCCAGATAAATATCACAACACAAATCCATGTGGATAATCAAGTCACAATACCGGTCTGCTATGATAATCAGGTAAATATACATAAATGTCTTGAAGTTATAGGATTAATTTTCTTTGCTTTAAAGTAAGAGTTGTGACAATTCTTTATACAGATAATAGTAGATGGGGACAAATGTAATGCCAACCTGATACCTTTTTAGACCCAGGGCCAAGTGACAAGTCTGTGCTTGTGTTGCAAGACCAGCATAGATCTGAAGCCATATGGGCAGGAGAGGTTAGTATCACTTCATTCTCTAGCCATCTGCTATAGTGATTGGTTCAATACAAAATAAGTGAAGAAAAGTGAAGTCAATGCAGTACTTTGATTGCAGGACCCTGGTGTCTTAACATGTAGACAGAGATTGGGTACAATGATGCGGGAGTGGCAATTGGATCACCGTATTTGTCATTTTGTTGTCGAGGCTGGGTTCTATGGGGTATACAGAATTGGTTTAATTCAACTTGACTGGCCCTTGGTTACTGCATTGGTTGAGAGATGGAGACAAGAGACACACACCTTTCATTTTGTTGTGGGTGAGAGTACTATCACGCTACAAGATGTAGCAGTGCTGTTAGGCCTTTGTATACATGGTTATCCAGTGATTGGTAGTGCTGACCTCCAGTGGGACGACCTCTGTGAAGAGTTGTTAGGAGTGAGACCAGATCCTAGTGTTCTTCATGGTTCAACCCTGAAGCTTAAATGGTTACGAGGCCATTTCCAGCATCTGCCATTAGATGCTGATGCTGTAACTATGCGGTGCTATGCTAGGGCATATATCGTAGGCTTATTGGGGTCTCTCTTTGCAGATAAATCTGGTTCGTATGTGCAATTGATATTCTTACCTCTTTTAAGGGATTTTAAGTATGCAGGGAAATTTAGTTGGGGTAGTGCTATACTAGCTTACCTTTATCGTGAACTCTGCCGGGCTAGTAAGAAGGGGGCCAGTGAAATTTCTGGTCCTCTAATGTTGTTATAGGTATGTATACTAAAATATACTTTCAAGTATAATATATAAAGCATAATATATTTTTTCTCTTGATATTGTTTAAATTCCTATTCCAATAGTTATGGGCATGGGAGCGTTTGCATATTGGTTGCCCTGAGAGATTTGTTGCCCAAGAGCAGGATTCAGTTGTTCCAGATGGTGAAGCTGTTAAGAATAAGGTGCAAGTTTCAGAAGTTGAGATGGTCAATCAGGAGACATTACCTGCAGATCCATTAGGATGCAGGTAGTATAGCATACTATTTCATTAATATGTGCTTTTCAATATACTTGGTTGTCTTACAACTGTTTTCTTCTGGAACAGGTGGAGGTCTCCTGTCATTCGCAGAGATAACCCTCAGAGGGCATTGAAATTTTATCGAGACCAGCTTGATCAACAGACATATGATCAGGTTTACTTTTGACTGAGCGTTCTTTTATGATCTTGTACATTTGATGAGATGCACATGGTTATGCTAGTACATATTTTTAAGTGGAACTTCCCCATTAAAATTCAGATGATATGGCAGCCATACACGTCTGAGTTACTTGTGTCCCCAGCAGATGTATGTGTTAGAGACCAGCATGTGTGGAGGACAATTGTTCCACTTATTTGCTTTGACATTGTTGAGTGGCATCGTCCTGACAGAGTTCTACGCCAATTTGGTCTCAAACAAGGAATTCCTGTGCAGTGTGATACTAAGGTTAGAATCCATGCAATTGATAGACGGGGTAGACATCATTACAATTGGAAGGCATATCATCAACAATATATCAAGTTATGGGCATCTCGGGAGAAGAGTATGGTTACTGTTGAGCCTGAGGAGAGCGCTATGGATTATCATGATCTGTATATGAAGTGATACCGAAGCATAACTCGTCGTTTGATTACCCCACTCACTCAAAGACCTCATAAGCGAATTCAACCTGCTAGTGGGATGTCACATTTACTGGTATGAATTATTATTAGTTATTTGACTATTGATCTTGTATTACTTATTGATCAATATTGATTGGATTTCTATGTTTGGAATGGAAGGTCCATAGCTTGACAAATATTCACAATCAATGCACTGCAACCTTAGGTACTTTTACCAGTGAAAGTGCTATGCAGTCATTGACAGATATCTGGATTATGTGCACTCGTGTGTTGCAAATGATTGGGGAGATTCGACACCTTGAGATAATACCAGCACCTACCACAACCATGGCACCACCATCTCCTTCACAAGCTAATGATATGGAGGGGCTACCACTTCTAATAGCACAAATGCCAACCAAAACTAAATCTCTGTCATTGAGAGGGCGAAGCAGAGCACTTGGCACACAACAAAAGGCAATGGAACCAGTAATAATATCGCAACATTCATCCTTACAAGTTGCAGTGGCATCGCTCACAGCTTCATCACAGAGTAATGATATTCATATAAAGGAGCCTTCAACTCTCAATTTGGAGGGGTTTGCGGCACTAGTAGAGTCAATGCATCCACTTGAAGGTGAGACAACAACAGAGAAAGTGCCACTTTATCCACACTGTGATTATGAGGAGTCACCATGTCTCACTCAAGTCAAGTCTAGCCATGTAACTAAACATAATAAGAAGCCTAAGTTCCTGTGATGTTGCTAATGATCAAAGTCTTCTTTGCAGATACTTTGTTCCTTGAACCTTGTGAATATGAAAGAATCTTCATTAAATTTTTGGATTGAAGTTTTTCAACATTTTTAATATCAGGTTTATTTGGTACTTCTCAAATATGTTTATAAATAGTGTTGCAAAAGTTCAAAATTCTATCTTATATTTCATTGCGTTGAAAAATTAAAATAGAAAAGTCTTATGACTGTAAAATTTCTCTCTCTTCTAATTGATTCTATCTATTATTGGAAGTATAGTCTCTAATGAACTTCAAATCTGACTTTGTTGTCTCGTAAATGGTTTTTGGACTCAAGCATGGAATCATTCTTAATTTTGCACCTAGGTTCAAATAAGTTGCAAGTATCACTACTTGTTCACTTTACTTCTGTTGTGAAGCTACTCAATCACGATGATGAGGGTTCTTACTTGTTGCAATTCAAGGAGAGCCTAATTATCAATAACTCTGCTTTTTATGGTCTTGAGTTGCTTTTTATAATGATTTTCAAGGGAAAATTCTTGAAAACAATAGGGAGAAACAGTTTTCACATAAACATAATGTAATTAGCTTTATTTGTTTATTCAATCATGGGAATTGGAGATTGAAACCAGTGTCCATCTTTCGAGTCCATAAGTGGAACCTCTGATTCATCTTGGAATACATCTGTGGAGAATGTGGCGGCTTTGTGGATAGTCGGCGGAGATTTGTTTGTGTTTAGTTTAGTCATGTTTTTTTTATTATTATTATGGTAAAAGTAAGGGGCAATTCCGTGTGCACGAGTTTATTATAATGCCCTAAAGCTTCCCATCTCTGTCTCTGTGTGATGAGATGAGATGATGGTGTTAACTAAGTCAATTGCTCAGACGGTGAGAAATCTCTGCAGATCATGGCATATGTTTCTCTCTTTCTGTGTATGTATGTGTGTTCATGTATGTACATGTACCCAAATGACGCTTTTGCTTCTAATTCTTCATAAGTGCCCAAATTCTCTCTCTCTTTCTTCAATGCTGAATGCAATGAGCCTGTGATGAAGTTTTCGGGCGTTGAGGGGAGTCTGTGATGAAGATCAAGGTGCTTCTTCAAATCATCCTTCTTCCGCTGAACCAAAACAAGCCTGAGTCGAAAACCAAATTGCAGACCATGCCATCTTCACACTTCTTTTATGCTAACCAAAGATCACCCAGACATAAAAAGCTAAACAAACAAGAACCGCAAGCGTCCCCATTTTCTGCAAGCCAAGAGACGGTAGAAATATTAAACACATGGCTGAAAATTCTCAATTCCGAACTATTTGAAAACCTGCAATGTATCAATAATCTGGACATCAAAATGTAGTATAAATAAATTACTGAAAATTCTTTAAAGAAACCGCTCTACCAAGCATTTTTCAAAGTGAAAATTTCTTTGGTTTGAAAGTAAATACCATTTGAGTGAGCTCTCTCTTGTGGAAAGAAAGCTTCACGAAAAGGGGTGTAAGCTCTGATTGACCCATGGAATTCAAGACTGAAATCACTGATTCATCTTCGGAATCCATGAGTGGAACCTCTTGTTGATCTTTGGAACCCGTGCAAACAGTAGGAAAATAGTAAGTATGTATTCACTAGTAGGTGACTAGATACTTGGTATCGACCCAAGGGCAAATTGGTAATAACACAATAGAAACAACACAAGGGTAAATTGGGAATAACAAACCAGAAACAAGTTCCACCAAGCATAAATACATCAGACCAACTCAGAGGCTGTTTGCGTTTGAGTTTTGGGGTTTCCAGACGGCCGAACTACGTCTTCTTCCCACCCGAAGTTTGCCTTGGCGACAATTTACTACCCACAAACTCATTAGTTTAAGAATGAGGCTTTGCTCTCGAAGGTTCATTGTCCCTTCCCTTTGATTTGTCAGTGAACCCAGTGATTTGCACCGGCAAGGTTACCCACCGTCACCAACAGCAGCATTACCATTCTCAGTTTCCCAACAGAACAACACAAACACAACACGCTCTGATCTCTCTCTCTGTGTCTCTGTGACGAGGCTGTGATGATGACGCTTGTTTTCTATGTGAAATGATCCGACGGCGGGGAATCCTTGCTCATCATGGCCAGGCGGCTTCTGAGTATTTTTGAAAAGTGCTTGTTGCTGCGGCCATGGTGGTAAAATTTCGATCTTTGTCTGATAAAAGGCGAATCTGAGCCTCTTTTTCTCTGGGGTTTCTGGCAAAGTAATGACACTCTTCAGATTGAGGTTATTGTGAAATGGCCGAGAGTCTCTGTCTTTCGTTCTCTCTCTCTCTCTCTCTCTCGATATGTATGTATGATCATGTATGCTTATGCACCTAAATGACCTTTTTGCTTCAAATAATTCATCCCAAGTCTCTCTCTCTCTCTCTTCAGAGGTGAATGCAATGAGGCTGTGATGAAGTTTTCTGGCTTTGAGTTGGGCTCTTTCTTGGAGACGCGTTTCTTGGCGGGGCAACTCGGATACATCTCCATGACAGTTGCAGGCATGGAACTCCTCAAGGGTTTCACTTTCAAGTTGTGTCCACTCAAAGTTGAATCTGAGCCTCGATTTCTGCTCCCAGTAGCTATTTTTGAATTCTAAGGCGACTAAGCTTGGAAAGGAAACAAACTTATCAAGTTTTCTAAATCAAAATCCAATCTTTCCAATATATGGGTGGGAAAAAGTCGTTTACTCTTAATTGATCATAAATATCCCAAGTCCCTCTCTCTCTTTCTTCAAAGGTGAATGCAATGAGGCTGTGATGAAGTTTTCTGGCTTTGTGTTGGGCTCTTTCTTGGAGACCCATTTCTTGGCGGGGCAACCCGGATACATCTCCATGTTGCAGCCATTGAACTCACTTTCAAGTTGTGTCCACTCAAAGCTGAATCTGAGCCTCGATCTCTGCTCCCACTATCTTTTTTATTTATTTATTTCATTATTATTATTATTATGATTTGTTGGGAAATTGGATTCTAAGTGAATGAACTGATCAAGTTTTCAAATCCAATCTTTCCAACGTGTGGGTGGGAAAATGTCGTTTACTCTTGATCCATCATAAGCATCCCAAGTCTCTCTCTCTCTCTTTCTTCAAAGGTGAATGCAATGAGGCTGTGATGAAGTTTTCTGGCTTGAGTTGGGCTCTTTCTTGGACACCCGTTTCTTGGCGGGGCAACCCGGATACATCTCCATGTTGCAGCCATTGAACTCATCAAGGGTTTTACTTTCAAGTTGTGTCCACTCAAAGCTGAATCTGAGCCTGGATTTCTGCTCCCACTACTTTTTTTGGTTTTTAATTATGATTTGTTTTTCTTTTTTTGTTTTGTTGGGATATTGAATTCTGACTTATCAAGTTTTCCAAATCAAAATCCAATCTTTCCAACATATGGATGAAACCTTTTCAGGACTTGGGCTGATCCCAGAAAGTTTTACTTTGGATTCTCAATTTGAGCCGAAATGGCATTGTGGTTGTGAACATGAATACATTTTTACAGGCGCTTGCAATGTGATATTGGTTTGCCACAACTCCAAACATTGTCACATTAGACCCAAAAAATTTAAGTCAAAAGTTAGACAAAATTTAAGTCAAAAGTTGGACAAAATTGAAATGTAGATCAGATACTGCAGATGTTTTTGGAGCTTAATCTTGAAAAAAATGGTCAATAAATGTATTAAGTTAAAGAGTGGTTCTGAATTTGCAAATGTAAATCTAAATGATCACCAGCTTTTGATAAAAAGCAGAAAAGTTCTGGTAGATTTGTAATATGAATATCTCTATGCTTTGCATAGATATCATATAAGGCGTCATTCCAGGATTCCATTTCCTAGTACTATGACCAAAATGAATACCTCCCCCAACAGGGCAATGGGCCTAACAAAAACTAAAATAAAGTTTTCAGCCCTCAAAGAAAGAAGAAGATTCTGCAGGCTCGAAGTTTCTATATGAATTTGGTTGGAAAATAGTTCTGATAAGGTATGGAAGTGGGTTAGTCATTGGGTCAGATTGTTGGTTTAGGCCTAGTGAGGCTGAGGGCTGGGTCAGGCCTGATGAGGCTGAGGTTTGATCATTTTGTACAATGTCTAATCCACACATGAAAAGTATAAGCAATAAAAGAAATACAATATCTCATCATATTATCATAATGTTGTAGTAAATCAGGAAAAAATCAATGGAGAAATTCTGAATATTTGATTGGAATATTTCATATTAGCATTTCATATTCCATCAGGTATAGTAGTAGTAAAAGATCAAATATTAGCATTCCATATTCCATAGGTAGAAAATTAAAAACATGTCTGAAAATTCTCAGTTCCTGGACTATATAAAAACCTGCAATGTACCTATAATCTAGACACCAAAACGTAGGAAAAAAACAAATCACAGAAAATTCTTTAACGAAACCGCTCCACCAAACATTTTTTAAAGTGAACAGTTCTTTGGTTTGAGAGTAAGTATCGCTCGAGTGAGCTCTCTCTTGTCAAAAGAAAGCTTCACGAAAAGAGGTGGAAGCTCTGATTTGATCCATGAAATTCAAGACTTATCACTCTCTTTGATTACAACCTCAGATCGTTGGTTGTCGATCATGATCTCTTGTAACCAATTGTACTCGATCTCAATATCTAATATAGATCTTACAGTCTATGTAGGATTTGCTACTTAAAGCATTTTGAACCATTATAAATTCTGTCTTTTTTTTTTTTTTTTTGCGCATTATATACTGTAGTTGTTGTCACCTTTTCTCTCTCCTAGAGTTCACGTGTGATTCCTAAGCTTCTCATATATGCGAGGTCATTGGTGTCAAAATCAAGCATCAACAATAATAATACTTCTTCCATTGTGTCTTCACTAGTGCCACACAGATTAATGCCTAAAAACAAGCTAGAGTCGAAAACCAAATTACAGTCAATGCCATCTTCTACATGCCAAGAGATGGTAGAAATATTAAACACATGGCTGAAAATTCTCATCAGTTCCAAACTATTTAAAAACCTGCTGCAATGTACCTACAATCTAGACATCAAAATTTAGTAAAAGTAAATAAATAAACCACTGAAAATTCTTTATAGAAACCACTCCACCAAATATTTTTCAAAGTGAAATAGGTGACTCAGATATTTAAAATCGACCCAAAGGTAAATTGGTAATAACACAATAGAACCAACACAAGGGTAAATTGGGAATACCAAACCAGAACCACGTTCTGGTAAGAATAAATACATCAGACCAATTCGCGAAAGTTATTGGGAATCTGGAATTTATGAGACCTTTCCATTTCGGAAAACCTCGGGTGGGAACATGTCGTTTACTCTTCCAAACTCATTAGTTTAAGAATAAGGTTTTGCTCTCAAAGGGTCATCTCAAATGGTCATCGTCCCTTCCCTTTGATTCGTCAGTGAAGCCAGTGATTTACACCAGTAAGGTTACCTACCATCAATATCCCTAGTCTCTCTCTCTTTCTTCAAAGGTGAATGCAATGAGGCTGTGATGAAGTTTTCTGGCTTTAAGTTGGGCTCTTTCTTGGAGACCCGTTTCTTGGCGGGGCAACCCGGATACATTCCATGTTGTAGCCGTTGAACTCCTCAAGGGTTTCACTTAAGCTGTGTCCACTCAAAGCTGAATCAGAGCCTCGATTTCTGCTCCCACTGCCTTTTTTTTTTAATTAATAAATAATGTCATTAAAAAGGCCAACTCAAACGTGGACCGTGGGAACAAAAAATGCATTACCTTAAATATTAGAGCAATACTAGTTTTACAAAGACAATCCCCATTCTTGATTTTCATGATTTCTCTCTCTCTTTTTCCCTTTTTTCTTTGTTTTTTTTCTTCTTGCTGATGTCACTTTGTAGCCCTCTTTATATAGGCCTTTGTAAGGATAACATTTTTTTAAATATTAATAATCCTATAATTTAAAATAGGCCAAATACATCTTCACACCCTATGGTGGGAACAATAATTGGGATATTACAATGACAATCCCATTATGGTTGAGGAGAATTTCAAGTACAATCAGTTAAGACTTGGTCATACTCGTCTCATTTGAACTTTCAACAAAAGGGCAAAAGAAAGGACGAAGGTTGGGATTATGCTGATGCCTGACTTATTAGAGCTGGCTTGATTCCTTTTAACACCATCTTGAGTTTGTCAATTCATCAATATTCTTTGGCCGGCTGTTACCTTGTTTTATGACGACAATTACCACCTGCCTATAAATTCATCGCAATTCTCCTATAATGCTTAAGTGCAATATCTTCATTATCTGATATAGTTACCTAAATTATGGGGTTATCCTTAAGTTTCTTCTCATTTATGCACTTAATTCTTTGGCTTTCATTACTTCATTTTGTAGGACTTGTTCACTTTACTTCTTTTGTGCAGGCACTCTGTCATGATGATGAGCATTCTTTCTTGTTGCAGTTCAATGATAGCCTAATTATCGATAACTCTGCTTCTTATGATCCTTTGGCTTATCCGAAGGTTGCATCTTGGAAGGCAGATGAAGACTGCTGCTCATGGGACGTCGTCACCTACAATGAGGTTGCTGGTCATGTGATCGCACTTAACCTCACTAGTAGTTGCCTCTATGGTTCTATAAACTCTAGTAGTAGTCTCTTTCAACTTGTCCATCTCGAATGGCTTAGCCTGGTTGATAACTTCTTTAATGGCTCCAAAATCCCTTCTCAAATCATGAATCTTTCCTGTTTATCATATATGGACCTTTATGGTTCTGGCTTTTCTAGTAAAATACCATCGGAGATCCTAGAGCTGTCAAAGTTGGAGACCCTTGACGCTTCGTTTAATGATAACTTGAACCTCCAAAAGCCAGGTCTGAAAAGTCTAGTTGAGAAGTTAACTCACCTTAAAGTGTTATTTCTTGATAAGGTCAACATTTCTTCATCAATGCCTGATATCTTGGCAAATTTATATTCGTTGACTGCCTTATCCCTCAGGGAGTGCGAATTGCAAGGTGAATTCCCTGAAAGGCAAAGATATTCCAATTACCCAACCTTCACATTCTTAGTGTGAGATACAATCTAAGTCTTTCTGGATAGTTGCCAGAATTTGAAATGAACAGTCCCCTTGAAGATTTGAGACTTGCCGGCACGAGATTCTCCGGTGAGATTCCATATTCAATAGGAAATCTTAGTTCCTTGCTTCTCCTGGATATTAGTAATTGCAGTTTTTCAAGATCAATTCCATCTTCACTTGGTAATCTCACCGAGAACACTTATCTCTACTTAAATGGAAATGAATTTTCTGGTGAGTTGCCAATTGTCATTGGAAATCTTTCTTCTCTAGAAGAATTGCACCTTTCTTATAACAATTTTTCAAGCCAAGATTCTGGTTCATTGTCATGGATGGCCAAGTATAGTAAACTTACTTTTTTAGGCCTTTCACGAATCAACTTACTTGGTAAAATTCCCTCTTGGCTCATGAGCTTAACACATCTTACTTATTTATATATGAGCCACAATCAATTAGACGGTCCTATCCCATACTGGCTCATGAACCTAAACCAATTAGAGGTTCTATCATTGGCATCCAATCAATTGACTAGCCATATCCCTCATCAAATTGGAAACCTAACACAACTTGAACTTCTTGCACTTGGGTCAAATAAGTTGCAAGGTCCATTTTCTAGCGCTCTCTATGACCTTGAGAATCTTGAAGTGCTTGACCTTGGTTCAAATAATCTGAGTGGCACAGTGGATATGGACATGATTCTTAAGAAACTCAAAAGTTTAGGCGCTATACTTCTCACTTCAAACAATTTATCATTACTCACCAAAACAAATGTTCATACAAAATTTCTGAAATTTTCAATTCTCGGATTGCGGTCCTGCAACCTTATTGAGTTCCCAAATTTCCTACAAAACCAAGATTAATTGCAGGTTCTAGACCTTTCCTCAAACATGATAGCTGGCCCAATACCTGGATGGTTTTTGAAATTGAGCATAGATTTTATGTGTACCTTGAACCTTTCCAACAATCTTATAACTGGCTTTGCCCAACACCCTGTTTTTTTTCAATGGAATCGGCTATCCGGTATAGATGTAAGGTCAAATAAGTTGCAAGGACCACTCCCTATTCCTGCATTGTCCACCACTACCTATCTAGTTTCACACAATAATCTTATGAGAGAAATTCCACCATCTCTATGCAATTTGAATCAGTTGGGAGTTCTTGATTTATCTCACAACTTAGGTGGCAGGCTTCCACATTGTTTGGGTAATTTAAGTCATCACCTATCGATACTAAATTTGCAAAATAACAAATTTCATGGAAGGATTCCTCAAAACTTAGTGAACGGGTCCAATTTGAGGATGGTTGATTTAAGCGATAATCAATTACAAGGGAGGATCCCAAGAACATTTGCCAGTTGTACGAGCTAGAATTTCTTGATCTTGGAAATAACCAAATCGCGATACTTTTCCATCTTGGCTAGAATCTCTTCCAAAGCTAAAGGTTCTTATCTTGCAATCCAATCGATTGGAAGGTGCAATAAAAGAGTCTGAAACAGATTATGCCTTTCCGGAACTGCAAATTATTGATCTCTCCCATAATAGATTTACAGGTAATCTTCCATCAAAATACTTCCAATCTTGGCATGCCATGAAAATTGTTAGTGCAAGTCCATTAGCATATTTGCAAATGGTGGGATTGGGACAAGTTTCATTAATCACTTATCACGATGAGAGAATTGATCTTTTACCAATGAGCCAGATTACTCATTGCGGATGAGTAACAAAGGCGTAGAGGCCGGAATACGGAAAGATCTCAAATCTCTTGATGCCATTATTTTCTCCAAGAACAAATTTGAAGGAGAGATTCCAACATCCATTGCAAAGTTGAAAGGGCTTCATTTTCGTTCTTTCGAACAATAATCTCAAAGGCCCCATCCCACCATCCATAGCAAACCTAACAAAGACCTGGAATCATTGGATCTTTATGATAGCAACCTCTCGGGATTGATCCCTCAGCAACTACAAGACCTCACATTCCTTTCACACTTCAATGTCCCAAATAACCATCTCAGAGGACTCATACCACAAGGAAAGAAATTTGATACGTTTGAGAATAATTCATTTGAAGGGAACCCAAGATTGTGTGGAAAGCAGATAGGAAAAAAATGTGAAAAGTTTCAGCCCTCAAAGAAAGAAGACGACCATTCTGGCTCCAAGTTTCCATTTGAATTTGGGTGGAAAGTAGTTCTGATGGGGTATGCAAGTGGACTTGTTATTGGAGTGGCTCTTGACCATGCTTTCTCTCCTAGAAAAGAGGAACGGTTTATGAGGATTTTCAGGAAGAAACAGAGCTCACAGAAACAGAATGTAGTCAGCTTTATTTCTTTTTCTTTACAGAGTTAATAAAGGGATAATTAGTTTAAACCCCGAGAGGTTTGTCCGAATCTGAGTAAATGTTCTTGTGTTTTCTTCTTGCGAGGCGAGATTTAGTCATCATAAATTCTATGATAGTTTGCTTGAAGCTAAAGTGTAATCTATGAAGAATCTTAATGGACAGAGAAAACATTACAATATCATTAATTAAATTTAACTGGCTATTTCATTGTTTCGTGATTACTTAAGTCTCGGTCTTGTTGACCTTATTCATTACGTCAAGCTGTCCATGAAAGGGGAAGAAGAAAGCTCGCAGCTTCACATTTTGACCTATATATGAATGAAGACAATTTCACTCCTCATCCTCTATGAAGAACTTGAGATTTACTATCACAAACTCTTCGGTCCGTACGTCTTCTACATTCTGGATAACCAGACAAAGATGTTATAATATCATAAAGAACTCCAGTGATGAGAATGCTGATCTTTTACCATTGATTTACGGTTTCTCAATGCAAATGAGAACCAAAGGCATAGACTTGGAATATCGAAAGATCTCAAACTTCGTTCGGCAACAAATTTGAAGGAGATATTCCAACATCCATCGCAAATTTTAAAAGGGCTTCATTTTCTCGTTCTTTCTAACAATGACCTCAAAGGCCCCATCCCACCATCCATGGGAAACCTAATAGCATTGGAATCCTTGGACCTTTCTAATAACAAGCTCTCAGGATAGATTCCTCAACAACTAGTAGACCTCAAATTCCTTTCATACTTCAATGTCCCAAATCATCTTCTAACATGACTCATACCTTAGGGGATACAATTTGATACATTTGAGAATAATTCTTTTGGTGGGAATCCGAGTTGTGCGAAAGCGACCTCAAGGAAAGAAGAAGATCCAGGCTCAATATTTTTCAGCTTTTGTGGTGGGGCTGTTTTGCCGGTTTATGATGTCATTAAACAATAATTAAACGTATAACTAAAGAGCACAAAAAACTGACCATGTCAACAATGAGGAAGAGATGGTTGTCTGATTGGAGAGAGTTGGGCTTGTCCTGCATGTCGGAGCACCGGATTAGGGTGTGGCCTCGCTTGGTAAACTCTGAAGTGAGAGCTTGTCCTGGCCTCTTGCTCACTCTAGTTGTTCGTCTTGTGCGAGCTGTACTTTGTTATGCCGTTAAACATCGTCATCGCTGCTGCCATATGATGTCTGTTTGTACAATCCTCTCCCGACTAAACTTTGTTGAAATATTGGACACGTGTCTTGAGATAGAGATGTACACGTTTACGTTAAACTTAGGATGATAAAATAATAAAAATCTTAATGAAAATTTAAAAATAATAATTAAAAAAAAAAGGCTTTATAAGTTTTGAATAAATGGTACAAGAACAATTTGATAATATTTACTCACATATAATATAATAGGTTTTAATGTCTCATTAAGAGTTCATTAACAACGAATGGTTTGAAAGAAATTTGGTTATTAACAACGAAAGCTTTGAAAGAAATTTGGTTTAATATAGAAACCTTCGTAGAATACAAATATTTTCTTTTTAAAGTAAGGTGTTTAGGACAGTTTGCGGGCATCTTGACTAGTCTCGGTAAGTCATTGTTACAACATCTCACCATCATGATCACCCGTTTTAATTTTAATGTTTATTATAATTTTTAAGCTTAAGGTTGTGAATGGAAGATCAAACTTAGAATATCTTAGGCTGCGTTTGTTTTGATATTTTGAAAATGTCCTATTTCTATCCTTAAAAAAATGCATATTTGTTTTCCTATTCTCAAAATCTTATCCTATAATATTAAGCTATTTTAAACCCTCATAGGTTTGTTAATTTAATTAAATACCCCCAACATTTTTTTTATAAATTGACAAAAACACCCCTACCCACCCATATTTGTCAAATTCCGACAACCACCATCAAAAGGTGGCTGCAATCTGACGTAATGACGCACTATCGGTTGGATCTAGCTGGTAGTGCACCAATTGAGTCTTTTCCGACCAAATCTTTGGCCATATCTGGCCGTTAACGATGGCTAAAATATGGCCGTTGTTGATGGCCAGATGTGGCTGGATTTGGCTGTAAGTTTGACATTTTTCATAGATGTGGTCGGAAAAGGCCATAGCGGAGTACGACCAGTTAGATTTGGCTGGTTGTGTGCAATGACACCAGATTCTGGCAAGGGTGGCCAAAATCTGGCAACTGTAGGTGGGCAGGTATGGGTGTTTTTATCATTTTATAAACTTTTTATTATTGGGGTGTTTAGCTAAATTAGCAAACTTATGAGTTTTTTTGTTAATTTTCAAATCATACCTTATAATAATAACTCAATTCAACTTAATATTTCAAAAATACTACTCAAGATGTTTTAAAATCTTATTTATTTATTTATTTATTTTTAAATAAAAGGTCTTTTAATAGCCATTTTGTAACTTTAACTGCCTCTAAGGACCGGTATTTCAAAACCCGCTAAAACATTTTAATTGTGACCACAGATTTTCAATATAAACGCCACGTGTATACTCGGCTTTAACCTTTAATTAATGAATAAACTCGTGCAAACAGCTCGCGGTTCTTTCGAGGAAACAATTAAACAGAGCCACCACAAATCAAAAGTCAAAAAATTCAAGTTTAGGTAATTTTTGCAATGTTAAATGATATTTCTTGAATATCCCAGTTGGTATTTCTTACAAGATGTTAATTTTCTTTTGGTTTATTCATTTGCACTCTAACTATTTCTTATTTTGCCCTAGCGAACATAAACCATTTAGTTTTATCATTTAAATGGGTCTACCTGGCCTCAAGATTGAAGCGATTAAGTATCGTAACTTGAATGAAGTTGATGAAAGATAATGATCTTGATCGTGCTTGTAAATTGTAAGCTTTTTTGACAGAAATTTAATGGTTTGACAGAAAATTATAAAAAGGCGAGGCTGTAGCCATGGTGGTAAAGTTTCGATCTTTGTCTGAAAAAGGCGAATCTGAGCCTTTTTTTCTGTGGGGTTTCTGGCAAAGTAATGACACTCTTCAGATTGAGGTTATTGTGAAATGGCCGAGAGTCTCTGTCTTTCTCTCTCTCTGTCTCTCTTCGTCTCTTTTTGTATGTATGTGTGATCATGTATGTATATGTACCAAAATGACCTCTTTGCTTCAAATAATTCATTATAAATATCCCAAGTCTCTCTCTCTTTCTTCAGAGGTGAATGCAATGAGCCAATGAGGCTGTGATGAAGTTTTATGGCTTTGAGTTGGGCTCTTTCTTGGAGAACCGTTTCTTGGCGGGCAACCTGGATACATCTCCATGACAGTTGCAGCCATTGAACTCCTCAAGGGTTTTCACTTTCAAGTTGTGTCCACTCAAAGTTGAATCCCAGCCTCTATTTCTGCTCCCACTACCTATTTTTGAATTCTAAGTTAGATTAAGCTTGGAAAGGGAATAAACTTATCAAGTTTTCTATATCAAAATCCAATCTTTCCAACACATGGGTGGGAAAAAGTCATTTACTCTTAATTCATAATGGTGAGACGGCTTCCTGAGCAATCAAGAGGAAAGGAACTCAAGACTTCTTGACTTGAGTGATACATTCAAATGTCTTCATTACCCCACATGACCACCCAAAGGTGGTTAATCATAGTTTAGAAAGGTTAACTTATACACATAAAATGGTAAAACCAACCCTCTGGACTTGTTTTTCATTTATTTATAAAAATTGAAAGCAATGTTGTGTTGTTTAATACACTTTTTAGCAAATTTTTAAATATAATAAACTCAAGAAGTCGGCCTAAGTGTCAAAGAAGGTTTTGACACCATAAAGTCACCCAGCATATTTGTGACTTATTTAAAATATTAGACTTATAGGGTGCTTAATGGGTCTAGTCATTAAAAAAAGGAATTTTTTTTTTAACATATAATTGTAATTTGATCTTTACTAATAATGTGTTACACTAATTTATATCAAGCATATATTTTAGAGCAATGCTAGTTTTACAAAGACACATACAAAGACACATACAAAGACAATTCTCACCCTTGGTTTTCTGACCTCTCTCTCTCTCTCTCTCTCTCTCTCTCTCTCTTTTTCTGTTTTTTCTTTGTTTTTTTTTTTCTTGCTGATGTCACTTTGTAGCTCTCTTTGTATAGGACTTTGTAAGGATATCATTTTTCTATATTTTATCATCTTCCAAAAAAATTAAAAAACTCAAATTTATTTTCATTTTCATTTGTTATCCACAGTATTGTTAAATATATAATGGCACTAAACAGATGATGAAGAAAGCAATGCTTGCCACTTTCACTGATGAACAAAGTAATGCTTGCCACGCTATGAAAGGCGGTTTGTAAAAAATATGAAAGAAAGAACAAGAGAAGAAGTTATAAGACGTATTATAGAGTAATTTGATGTAGGGTTCAGTACGGTGTCTCGAAAGGATTGGTGATACAACATTTGAACAGTAATACATCAATCATTCTTTTCTATTGCTCACAATCGTTTGTTGTTATCAATCCATCATAATACCAATCACCGTTCATCTTAATGTGAATCGCTCATCTCGTTCTTGAAACAAACCAGAAAATATAAGACAAAATAAAATTAATTTCATTCATGTATGATCAAATTTGAAGAAGAAGAAACAAAATTACCTCTAACCAACATTGCAAGTAGTAATCCCGAGATGCCTTCTCATTCTCATCTTTCTCAACACAAAGTGCTCCCGCAGATCATCCTTCTTCCCCGAACCAAAGCTTCAATTAATCATTTCAATCCAACTCCGGACTTGCCAAATCTGACGAAAGAAAGAAAAGCGAGCACTAACAATAGTTGATAATACTTCTTACATTGTGTCTTCACCAATGCCACCACGATTAATGCCTAAAAACAAGCCGAGTCGAACCAAATTGCAATCGATGCCATCTTCACACTTCTTTCATGCAAACCAAATATCGCCCGAGACATACAAAGCTAAGAAAACAAGAACTCTAGGCGTCTGCATTTTCGCACAAAGAAGAGATGGTACAAGTATTTAAAAACTTGCAATGTACCTATAATCGGCCATCAAAATGTAGTATAAATACATAAATAAATCACAGAAAATTCTTTAAAGAAACTGCTCCACCAAACATTTTTCAAAGTGAATTTCTTTTGTTTGAGAGAAAGTGCCACTTGAGTGAGCTCTCTCTTGATGAAGGAAAGCTTCACGAAAATGGTGGATGCTCTTATTGATCCATGAAATTCAAGATTGGAATCACTGATACATATTTGGAGTCCATGAGTGGAACCTCGGTTGATCTTTGGAACCCATGCGAGCGGTTGGGAAATAGTATGAATGTATGCAACTAGTAGGTGATTCGGATATTTAGAATCAACCCAAGGGTAAATTAGTAATAACACAATATAACCAACGCAAGGGTAAATTGGTAATACCAAAATAGAACCAAGTTCCAGTAGGACTGGAATTTATGAAATGAGGGGTGGGACTGGAATTTATGAAATGACGGGTGGGACTGGAACTTGCCATTTTGGAAAACCTTCGGTGGGAACATGTCGTTTACTCTATACCTGGGCAAGGGAGCGGTCCCTTGCGGGCCTGTGCCTCAGGCCCTGGCTTGGGATCGGGTCCCAAATGGGACCAGCCAATGGCCCTGTGCCCATGAGAAAAATCAGGGATCCTTGGACCTGTGCCTTAGGCCTGGCTGGGGACGGGTCCCATGGGCCTGTGGACCTGGTCCTAGGACCAGTCCCATGGGGTTTGGAAAATTTTATTTTCCCCCCTCAATTTTTTTTATATTTTGGGGGCAAAACGAAATTTTATAGGGGGTTTTTAGTATTTTTTAGGGGTTGATTAGTAAGTTTCTAAAAATTTAATTAATTTAAAAAAATAATAAATTAATAGTTAATTTTAATTTTTAACATAAATATAATATTCACATTTCACACATTCACGCTTCACAAATAAACAATTAAATAATTTTTTTATTAAGTTATTCATCTTCAATTTCATCGTCAACACTAGTTACATTATTCAAATCTGTACTCCTAAAGAGTTCGAGTAGTTCAGGATCTTCAGGGTGCTGTTGTAGTCTTCTTTCTCCATGAGTCCAATCCCGTAAACATGTTATCACTTCAATCATCTCATCGGTTAAAGAACATCTTTTATCTTCAACAATCCGACCACTCGTTGAAAATTTTGACTCGGATGTAATTGTAGAAACCGGCACAGATAAAATATCACGTGCCATTTGGGATATAATGGGGAATTGACTTTCTTGTTGGTTCCACCATTGAAGAATATCCATGTCAAGTTGCTCCTTCATCGTCATAAAGGTCAAGTCCACCTGTAGGTAGCGAGTCATCTCATTTGGTCTATGTATGTACGAGCTGGAGCTTCCGCCACGTCCCACATACGCCCACTTGCTCGATCCTTGAGGGGGGGCTACATCAAGGTCCTGATCGCCTCTCCTAGACGTTCCACTTCCACTTCCACTTCTACTTCCATTGTATCTGTTCTCATATAAAGAAAAAAGCTTATCCAATTTGTGTTTAAAGTCAGTCAAATAAGATGTATAATCATGTCCTAAATAATGGCCTAACTCAGTGATTACACCGTTAACTACGGATAATTTAAACCTAGGATCTAGAAAAAGGCCTAATCCATATAAGAATGGAATATCTAACCAATATCTCTTATATTTTTCTTCCATACTTGAAACAATTTCACTAAAAATGTTATCATGTCTATATTGATAAAAAGTTTTAGCAATTTGAACTAAAATATCTAACACTAAATTAGTAGTTGGATAATAAATACCACTTAATGTATTAGTAGCATCATAAAAAAATTTAAGAAATGAATAAAACAGTTCACAAACGGCCCAATCATCATAGTTGACAACTTCCTCTGGATAGTTCTTCCGGTTGACGAAATCTGTAATTTGTTTCGCGGTTGGCAAAGCTTTTTCCAACATCAAGTAGGTAGAGTTCCAACGGATAGGCATGTCGTACATAACTTCAAAGGTCGAACCGGTGGGTCCTCTTGCTTACAATATTTGACGTACTCCTGCCATCTTTTATTGCTACCGCCGACGATAAATTCGATAGCTCTACGCACCCTCTCAATCCTTGAATGTATAGCATCTAAACCTGCTTTAACTATCAAATTGATGATGTGACAAGCATATCTCTGGTGATAAAATTTGCCTTCACCAAGCGGATCCAATTTCTTTTCAAATAAAGATATTGCCGCGGTGTTAGCAGCTGCATTATCAAGCGTTAGCGCTACAACTCTATCAGTTAATAAATATTCTTGCAAAACTTCAAGAATCGTAAAATAAATAGTTTCAGACTATGTTTTTTCATATAATGGTTTAAAACCTATCAATTTTTTGTTGTAAACCCCAATTATGATCTAAGAAATGTACCGTATGATTAAAAAATCGGTTTTTGATCTACAAGCCCATATGTCTGATGTAAGTGCAATAGATATATTCCTAAAATTTTGAAATTCTTTTGTAAGTTTATTATTTATTTTGTTATAAAGTTTTAGTATATCTCTTCTACTTGTAGTTCTACTAACAGGGATATATGCTGGACAAAATGCAATTTTAACCATATTAACAAAAAAAGGATTTTCAGATAAACAAATGGGAGAGTCTGTTGCAACTATATATCTTGCTATTTCCTCTCGTGCAACATGTGTATTGTATTGCCATGTTGAGAGAGTTGAGGATTGTGGATTAAAAATTAAGTTGAGTTTGAATTTGTCTACCTGATCCGCTTGAAGATGCATTTATTTGGGGGATCTTCTTCGTGTATCTCGTGTCGTCGCATCGTCAAGTCCCTTTCTCGCCCCAATAATGGTTCCACATAAATTACATATCCCACACGATTCTTCCCCCTCCCCATTTGTCTTTGGCCGTTTTGATTTGGTGAAGTATTGTCAGACATCGGACATGACCCTCTTTGACGGATGCAGGGGTTAAGGGCTATGTCCGCATACCCGTTGACTCGCGACTCACATGTGTTTGGCTACACCTCATCCCGGCCGAATGTGGTTGTGGAATTACATGCATCCTCCTGGAGGAAATGGTGAAAATGGATTGAAGGCTTCAATTTCTTCGGTGGATGGAACGTAAAACTCATTTGGGGAAGACATTATAAATTTATGATAAAATAATAAATAATTAAAATGAAAAGAAATTAAATAATAATATGAAATTATGATGATATTGAAAATAGAAAAAAAAATTGAATAATATAAATAAATTAAATTAAATAAATATAAATTGAATGAGAAATTGATTGGAGATTTGGAGTAGAGAGATTGAGAGAATGAAAGAATGAGAGATTGATTGGTGTGAAAAAAATTAAAGGTTTTAGGGTTATTTATAGTGTAGTTGTGGGGGGGAAAATGAAAAAAAAAAACTTATATTATATGAATAATAAATGTAACCGTTAATCGCTATCAGTTATGCTTAACTGGTTATTTTTTTTAATTTTTTTTAATAAATTTTATAAAATTTTATTTTAATCCTTAAATTTATACTTATTTTAGGGGGTTTAATGTAATTTTACAAAGGATTAAATTGATAAAAGACCAAAAAAAAGTTTGGGCCCAGGCCTGGGACCGGGCCTAGGCCCGGGCCTTGGAGGAGGGCCCGAGCCCTCCTCCTTAGGCCTGGTCCCGTTTTGGGACCAGCCTCCTAAGGACCGTCCCGATCCTAGGACCTGATTTTTTGGTGCAGGGCTTTTGGGCCCGGTCCCAAATGCCCAGCTCTAGTTTACTCTTCCAAACTCATTACTTTTAAGAATGAGGCTTCGCTCTCGAAGGGTCATTGTCCCTTCCTTTGACTAGTCGGTAAGCCGCTGATTTACACCAAGAAGGATACCCACCATCCCCAATGAAGGATACCATTCTCGGCTTCCCAACACAACAACGTAACACGCTCGACCTCTCTCTCTCTCTCTCTCTCTCTCTGTGATGAGGCTGTGATGATGATGTTGTTTTCTATGTGAAATGATCCGACGGTGGGGAATCTTTGCTCGTCATGGCGTGGCGGCTTCGGGTATTTTTGAGAAGTGCTCGTTCTTTGCTGACCATGTTGGTAATGTTTCGATCTTTGTCCGATAAAAGGCGAATCGAGCCTCTTTTTCTTTTTCTCGTGGTCTCGGCAAAGTAATGACACTCTTTAGATTGAGGCTATTGTGAAATGGCCGAGAGTCTGCTTCTTCTAATTCATCATAAATCTCCCAAGTCTCTCTCTCTTTTTTCAAAGGTGAATGCGATGAGGTGTGATGAAGTTTTCCGGCTTTGAGTTGGGCTCTTTCTTGGCGACTCGTTTCTTGGCGTGGCAACTCAGATATATCTCCATGTTGTAGCCATTGAACTCCTCAACCTCAAGGGTTTCACTTTCAACTTGTGTCCACTCAAAGTGAATCGAGCCTCGATTCGGTCCCACTACCTATTTTTTTGTTTTTGGTTTTTCGTTTTGTTGAGCCAAAATGGCATTGTGGTTGTGAACATGGATACATTTTTACAGGCACTTGCAATGTGAAATTGATTTGCCACAACTCGAAGCATTGTCACATTAGACCCAAAAATTTAGTCTAATGTTGGAGCAAATTGGAATGGAGATCAAATACTGCAGATGTTTTTGGAGCTTAATCTTGAAAAAATGTTGGTCAATAAATGTATTAAGTTAAAG
The DNA here is from genome assembly GCA_026225825.1 of Pistacia integerrima. Classification (NCBI taxonomy): domain Eukaryota; kingdom Viridiplantae; phylum Streptophyta; class Magnoliopsida; order Sapindales; family Anacardiaceae; genus Pistacia; species Pistacia integerrima. The sequence goes on along the minus strand of CM047743.1, from coordinate 22,780,005 downwards.
AGGCATATTACCTTTATGGTTTGCATAGATATAAGGCATCATTCCAGGATTCCACCTCCTCTTAGACAACGTTAACTCCGTAAAAATCTACCTGTACGGAACTAAAGGTGACTGTGACTACGACTAGACTTCCGGTAATCTCTTCACGTCTGGAAGTCGGGGACTGTGACTACGGCAAGACTTCCGGTAATCTCTTCACGACCACAATGTATTAAGTCGGGGACTGTGACTACGGCATAGATACAAGGCTCTTAACCTTGTGGTCGTGGGTTCGAGCCCCACGGTGGGCGCCAAACTGTAGACGTAAAAATCTACCTATACGGAAGGGGGGTCTGATCCCATGAGGTTGAGGCCACTAGCGATCCGCTGCACCTGCACATGTAGAGAAACACACGCGTGAAGCGAACGGGAAACACCGGGGTGGTGTTTGCCGTAGGCACTCCGATGCTCAAGTCAGCAAGGTTGAAAGAGGCTAATATAGTGAGGGTTAAGGAGTACAGGTTACCAGAAGTCTAGTCGAGGACTGTGACTACGGTGGTGATGTGGAGCTCTCAAGTCAAAGCTTTCAGTGTGAAGGTATAATGTCATCTCCCCTTTGTGAGAGGGCTGGCCTCTGCTTATATAGTAGTCGTCTGGTCTCCCAATCCTGGTAGAAGTAGGAGTCCTAGTATGACTCTGATGCAAACCCTAGAAGAATTAGGGCCGTGGTAAGCTGTCTTACCAGTATCCGGATAGGAAGGTGATTCTGATTAAGAAAGTAACTCCGAGTAGGAAAGTGATCAGGAATAGGAAGGTGACCTTGAATGGGAGATTGATCAGGAGTAGGAAAGGATTCTGAGGGGGTTGCGGGTCTAGGAAAGGATTCTGAGGGGGTTGTGGGCTCTAGATTCGCCCATGGACCTAGAAAATGGACCGAGATTAGGAGGCTCGTGCCCACGTGGTTTGGGCTGGCTATATCTTGTACCGAATGGGCCTAATCTGATTGGGTCATATCAGGATTGGGCCTGACTTCTTCTTCAGTGTCGAGCCTGTTTTCCTATTCGGGCCAAGGACGATTTTTGGCCCTAACACCTAGTACTATGACAAAAATGAATACCTCCCTGAAGAGGGCAATGGGCATAACAAAAACTAAAATAAAGTTTTCAGTCCTCAAAGAAAGAAGAAGATCTTGCAGGCTCCAAATTTCTATATGAATTTGGTTGGAAGATGGTTCAGATGAGTGCTTTTGCCAGAAAAAATATAAGGAATGGTTTATGCGAGGAAACTCATTAAAACAATCCACAGAATATAATTAGCTTTATTTCTTTTTCTTGAGAGTTAATCGGCGCATCACTGCTTGCTATATGATGTCTGTTTATACAATCCTCTTCCAACTAAACTTTAGTTGAAAAAATTATGTTTCTCGCTTTATACTTGCAAGCCCGTTAAATAGATTGGACACGTGTCTTGGGATGGAGCTGCATGTTTATGTTAAGTTAACCTTAAGATGATAAAATAATAAAAATCTGAAGTCTTATCATTAACGACAAAATCTTATTAACGGCCATTTGCGACTTTATCTAGCGGCCTTTAAGGACTGCTATTTCAAAACCGCTAAAACATTATACGTGTGATTACAGATTCTCAGTATAAACGCCATGTATATTCTCGGCTTTAACCTTTAATCAATGAATAAACTCGTGAAAACAGCTCGAAGTTCTTTCAAGGAAACAATTAAACAGAGCTAGCTCAAATCAGACATCAAAAAATTCAAGTTTAGGTAATTTTCGCAGTGTTAAATTACATTTCTTATATCTCCCAGTTGGTATTTCATACAGGAAGTTAATTTTCTTTTGGTTTATTTATTTGCACTCTAACTGTTTGTTATTTTGCCTCAGTGAACAAAACCATTTAGTTTTATCATTTAAATGGGTCTACCCAGGCCTTAAGATTGTTCCTTTTGTAATCGCGCAATTTATTGAAGTGACAGAAGTGCTGTAACTTGAATAAAGTTGATGAAAGATAATGATTATGATTGCGCTTGTGCTTGCAAGAAATGATAGATTGTTCATTTAGCATAACTTTTGTAAATTGAAAGCTTTGTTGACATAAATTTAATGGTTTGAAAGTTCATCGAAAGTACTTTATCAATGGCCTAGAAGGTTAGTTTTGATACGAACGGTAGGCGGGTTTTCGAGATTCTACATCAACTAGTTTTTGTGTATATAGGATGATGGCAAATGGACCATCTTTTGTGGGATGAATAACTAATTGTTATGTTTCCTTTTTCTGATAATTATATGTGCATTGTTGTAGCTTTGTATAAATGCTGCTGATATTTTATCATGATATGGTTGGATTAGTGAATGGTAGAAGATGGCTAGAGAAAATGTCACACTAATGTGTTACTGGAATGGGAGGATAACAAATGGAGCACAAGGCATTACTTATGAAGGTGCTGTCCCAAAGCCTACCAGGGTTAGCCACAAAACAACGCATAATCGATTCTTTGGAAAAGATGTATGAGGATTACCGGGTTTGACCGGCACATTAAAATGAAGATCATATGCAGTATCCGACTCGGGAATTCATACATGCCCATCACGATGATGAGTCTTTAGATATTGTATTTGATGTGGCACGAAAGCCTGGAACAAATTGTTTGGAATTGTATTTGGAAAGAGAACCAGCAAGCAAAGATAGCCAAGTAAATATTACAACACAAATCCATGTGGATAATTATGTCACAACGTTGGTCTTCAATGATAATTAGGTAAATATACATAAATTTCTTGATGTCATAGGATTAATTTTCTTTTCTTTAAAGTAAGAGTTGTGACAATTCTTTATACAGATAGTAGTAGATGGGGACAAATGTAATGCCAACCCTGATACCTTTTTAGACCCGGGGCCAAGTGACAAGTCTGTGCTTGTGTTGCAAGACCAACATAGATCTGAAGCCATATGGGCAGGGGAGGTTAGTATCACTTCATTCTCTAGCCATCTGTAGTAGTGATTGGTTCAATACAAAATAAGTGAAGAAAAGTGAACTCAGTGCAGTACTTTGATTGCAGGACCCTGGTGTCTTAACATGTAGACAAAGATTGGGTACAATGATGCGGGAGTGGCGATTGGATCACCGTATTCGTCATTTTGTTGTTGAGGGTTGGGTTCTATGGGGTATATGAATTGGTTTTATTCAACTTGGTGGCCCTTGGTCATTGCATTGGTTGAGAGATGGAGACAAGAGACACACACCTTTCATTTTGTGGGTGGGAGAGTACTATCACGCTATAAGATGTAGCAGTGTTGTTAGGCCTTCGTATACATGGTTATCCAGTGATTAGTAGTGCTGACCTCCAGTGGGACAACCTCTGTGAAGAGTTGTTAAGAGTGAGACCAGATCCTAGTGTTCTTCATGGTTCCACCCTAAAGCTTAGATGGTTACGAGGCCATTTCCAGTTGTGCGCCTTTTAGATGCGATCTCATAACTATGCGATCTATGCTAGGGCATATATCTTAGGCTTATTGGGGTCTCTCTTTGCAGATAAATCTGGTTCGGATGTGCAATTGATATTTTTACCTCTTCTAAGGGATTTTAAGCATGCAGGGAAATTTAGCTGGGGGAGTGCTATACTAGCCTACCTTTATCGTGAACTCTGCCGTGCTAATAAGAAGGGGGCCAGTGAAATTTCTGGTCCTCTAATGTTGTTACAGGTATGTATACTAAAATATTCTTTCAAGTCTAACATATAAAGCATAATAATATTTTTTCTCTTGATATTATGTAAATTCCTATTCCTATAGTTATGGGCATGGGAGCGTTTGCATATTGGTCGCCCTGAGAGATTTGTTGCCCAAGAGCAGGATCCAGTTGTTCCAGATGGTGAAGCTGTAAAGAATAAGGTGCAATTTTCTGAAGTTGAGATGGTCAATCAGGAGACATTACCTGTAGATCCATTAGGATACAGGTAGTATAGCTTACTATTTCACTAATATGTGCTTTTCAATATACTTAGTTGTCTTAGAACTGTTTTCTTCTCGAACAGGTGGAGGTGTCCTATCATCCGCAGAGATAACCCTCAGAGGGCATTGATATTTTATCGAGACCAGCTTGATCAACAAACATATGATCAGGTTTACTTTTGACTCTGTGTTCTTTTATTATCTTGTTCATTTGATGAGATGCACATGGTTGTGCTACCACCTATTTTTAAGTGGAACTTCCCTTTCAAAATTCAGATGATATGGCAGCCATACACGTCTGAGTTACTTGTGTCCCCAACAGATGTATGTGTTAGAGACCAGCATGTGTGGAGGACAATTGCTCCACTTATCTGCTTTGACATTGTTGAGTGGCATTGTCCTGATAGAGTTTTACGCCAGTTTGGTCTCAAACAAGGAATTCTGTGCAGCAGATACGAGGGTGAAAATCCATGCAATTGATAGACGGGGTAGACATCATTGCAATTGGAAGGCATATCATCAACAATATATTAAGTTATGGGCATCTCGGGAGAAGAGTATAGTTACCGCTGAGCCTGAGGAGAGCACTATGGATTATCATGATTCGTACATGAAGTGTTACCGAAGCATAACTCGTCGTTTGATTACCCCACTCACTCAAAGACCTCATAAGCGAATTCAGCCTGCTAGTGGGATGTCACATTTACTGGTAAGTTATTTAACTATTGATCTTGTATTACTTATCGGTCAATATTGATTGGATTTCTATGTTTGGAATGGAAGGTCCATAGCTTGACAAATATTCATAATCAATGCACTGCAACCCTTAGTACTTTTACCAGTGAAAGTGCTATGCAGTCATTGACAAATATCCGGATTACATGCACTCGTATTGCAAATGGACGGGAGATTCGACACCTTGAGACAGTAACAGCACCTACCATAACCATGGCACCACCATCTCCTTCACAAGCTAATGATATGGAGGGGTTACCACTTCTAATAGCACAAATGCCAACCAAAACTAAATCTCTGTTAGTGAGAGGGCGAGGCAGAGCCAAAGGTCGAGGTAGAGCACTTGGCACACAACAAAAGGCAATGGAACCAGTAATAACATTGCAACATTCATCCCCACAAGTGGTGGTAGCATCGCTCACAACTCCATCACAAAATAATGATATTCATATAGAGGAGCCTTCAACTCTCAATTTGGACGGGTCTGCGACACCAGCAGAGTCAATGCATCCACTCGAAGGTGAGACAACAACAGAGAAAGTGCCACTTTATCCACACTATGATTATGAGGAGTCACCATGTCTCACTCAAGTCGAGTCTAGCCATGTAACTAGACATAAGAAGAAGCCTAAGGTCCTTTGATGTTGCTGATGATCAAAGTCTTCTATGTTGACACTTCTTGTTCCTTGAACCTTGTGAATATGAAAGAACCGTCATTAACTTTTAGGATTGAAGTTTTTCAAGATTTTTAACATCAGGGTTTATTTGGTACTTCTCAAATATGTTTATAAACAGTGTTGCAAAAGTTCAAGATTCTACCTTATATTTTATTGATTCTCTCACAGAGTATGATGTGTTGAAAAATTAGAATAGAAAAGTCTTATAACTGTAAATTTTTTCTCTCTTCTGATTGATTCCATCTATTATTGGAAATATAGTCTCTAATGAACTTGAAATCTGACTTTGCTGCCTCGTAAATGGTTTTTGGATTCAAGCATGGAATCATTCGTAATTTTTAACCTAGGTGCAATTGAGTTGCAACTTGCAAGGACCACTACTTGTTCACTTTACTTCTATTGTGCAGCCACTGTGTCATGATGATGAGGGTTCTTCCTTGTTACAATTCAAGGAGAGCCTAATTATCAATAAGTTTGCTTGTTATCATCTTCGGCATTCTTTTCTTGTAAGAAAATAGGAAGGGCTTATGATGATTTTTGAGAGGAAGCTCATGAAAAAAAATAAAGAGAAACAGAGTTCACAGAAACAGAATGTATTATGATTTTTTTTTTTTTTTAAACAAAAATTAGGAATCCTTGTCATTGAGCTCGTTCTTATCAAAAGAAAGTTTCATGAAAAGTGAAGGAAGCTCTTTTCAATC